>JAVIWC010000734.1:0-19531 GCA_031894815.1 Creontiades dilutus | reverse complement strand
TTCAAACCTACTTTTAAGGGGTTTTTCGGGGTGCTGAACACGAATCTGAAGTCCGTTTTTCGATAAAACGCTTCTTCATGGTTATTTTCGCGTTTTTTCATCAAAATTGCTCAAAAATTAACTCTGTTTAATCGCTTTCAAACCTACTCTCTAAGGGGTTTTTCGGGGTGCTGAACACGAATCTGAAGTCCTTTTTCGATAAAACGCTTCCTTCATGGTTATTTTCGCGTTTTTTCATCAAAATTGCTCAAAAATTAAACTCTGTTTAATCGCTTTCAAACCTACTCTAAGGGGTTTTTCGGGGTGCTGAACACGAATCTGAAGTCCTTTTTTCGATAAAACGCTTCCTTTCATGGTTATTTTCGCGTTTTTTCATCAAAATTGCTCAAAAAATTAACTCTGTTTAATCGCTTTCAAACCTACTCTCTAAGGGGTTTTTCGGGGTGCTGAACACGAATCTGAAGTCCTTTTTTTCGATAAAACGCTTCCTTCATGGTTATTTTCGCGTTTTTTCATCAAAATTGCTCAAAAATTAACTCTGTTTAATCGCTTTCAAACCTACTCTAAGGGTTTTTCGGGGTGCTGAACACGAATTCTGAAGTCCTTTTTTCGATAAAACGCTTCCTTCATGGTTATTTTCGCGTTTTTTCATCAAAATTGCTCAAAAATTAACTCTGTTTAATCGCTTCAAAACCTACTCTCTAAGGGGTTTTTCGGGGTGCTGAACACGAATCTGAAGTCCTTTTTTCGATAAAACGCTTCCTTCCTGGTTATTTTCGCGTTTTTTATCAAAATTGCTCAAAAATAAACTCTGTTTAATCGCTTTCAAACCTACTCTCTAAGGGGTTTTTCGGGGTGCTGAACACGAATCTGAAGTCCTTTTTCCGATAAAACGCTTCCTTTCATGGTTATTTTCGCGTTTTTTCATCAAAATTGCTCAAAAATAAACTCTGTTTAATCGCTTTCAAACCTACCTCTAAGGGGTTTTTCGGGGTGCTGAACACGAATCTGAAGTCCTTTTTCGATAAAACGCTTCCTTCATGGTTATTTTCGCGTTTTTTCATCAAAATTGCTCAAAAATTAACTCTGTTTAATCGCTTTCAAACCTACTCTCTAAGGGGTTTTTCGGGGTGCTGAACACGAATCTGAAGTCCTTTTTTCGATAAAACGCTTCCTTCATGGTTATTTTCGCGTTTTTTCATCAAAATTGCTCAAAAATAAACTCTGTTTAATCGCTTTCAAACCTACTCTAAGGGGTTGGGTGCTGAACACGAATCTGAAGTCCTTTTTTCGATAAAACGCTTCCTTCATGGTTATTTTCGGCGTTTTTTCATCAAAATTGCTCAAAAATAAACTCTGTTTAATCGCTTTCAAACCTACTCTAAGGGGTTTTCGGGGTGCTGAACACGAATCTGAAGTCCTTTTTTCGATAAAACCCTTCCTTCATGGTTATTTTCGCGTTTTTTCATCAAAATTGCTCAAAAATTAACTCTGTTTAATCGCTTTCAAACCTACTCTCTAAGGGGTTTTTCGGGGTGCTGAACACGAATCTGAAGTCCTTTTTTCGATAAAACGCTTCCTTCATGGTTATTTTCGCGTTTTTTCATCAAAATTGCTCAAAAATAAACTCTGTTTAATCGCTTTCAAACCTACTCTAAGGGGTTTTTCGGGGTGCTGAACACGAATCTGAAGTCCTTTTTCGATAAAACGCTTCCTTCATGGTTATTTTCGCGTTTTTTCATCAAAATTGCTCAAAAATTAACTCTGTTTAATCGCTTTCAAACCTACTCTAAGGGGTTTTTCGGGGTGTTGAACACGAATCTGAAGTCCTTTTTCCGATAAAACGCTTTCCTTCATGGTTATTTTCGCGTTTTTTCATCAAAATTGCTCAAAAATAAACTCTGTTTAATCGCTTTCAAACCTACTCTCTAAGAGGTTTTTCGGGGTGTTGAACACGAATTGAAGTCCTTTTTTCGATAAAACGCTTCCTTCATGGTTATTTTCGCGTTTTTTCATCAAAATTGCTCAAAAATAAACTCTGTTTAATCGCTTTCAAACCTACTTTCTAAGGGGTTTTTCGGGGTGCTGAACACGAATCTGAAGTCCTTTTTTCGATAAAACGCTCTTCATGGTTATTTTCGCGTTTTTTCATCAAAATTGCTCAAAAATTAACTCTGTTTAATCGCTTTCAAACCTACTCTCTAAGGGGTTTTTCGGGGTGCGAACACGAATTCTGAAGTCCTTTTTTCGATAAAACGCTTCCTTCATGGTTATTTTCGCGTTTTTTCATCAAAATTGCTCAAAAATAAACTCTGTTTAATCGCTTTCAAACCTACTCTAAGGGGTTTATCGGGGTGCTGAACACGAATCTGAAGTCCTTTTTTCGATAAAACGCTTCCTTCCTGGTTATTTTCGCGTTTTTTCATCAAAATTGCTCAAAAATAAACTCTGTTTAATCGCTTTCAAACCTACTCTCTAAGGGGTTTTTCGGGGTACTGAACACGAATCTGAAGTCCTTTTTTCGATAAAACGCTTCCTTCATGGTTATTTTCGCGTTTTTTCATCAAAATTGCTCAAAAATTAACTTTGTTTAATCGCTTTCAAACCTACTCTCTAAGGGGTTTTTCGGGGTGCTGAACACGAATCTGAAGTCCTTTTTTCGATAAAACGCTTCCTTCATGGTTATTTTCGCGTTTTTTCATCAAAATTGCTCAAAAATTAACTCTGTTTAATCGCTTTCAAACCTACTCTCTAAGGGGTTTTTCGGGGTGCTGAACACGAATCTGAAGTCCTTTTTCGATAAAACGCTTCCTTCATGGTTATTTTCGCGTTTTTTCATCAAAATTGCTCAAAAATTAACTCTGTTTAATCGCTTTCAAACCTACTCTCTAAGGGGTTTTTCGGGGTGCTGAACACGAATCTGAAGTCCTTTTTTCTGATAAAACGCTTCCTTCATGGTTATTTTCGCGTTTTTTCATCAAAATTGCTCAAAAATTAACTCTGTTTAATCGCTTTCAAACCTACTCTCTAAGGGGTTTTTCGGGGTGCTGAACACGAATCTGAAGTCCTTTTTTCGATAAAACGCTCTTCATGGTTATTTTCGCGTTTTTTCATCAAAATTGCTCAAAAATTAACTCTGTTTAATCGCTTTCAAACCTACTCTAAGGGGTTTTTCGGGGTGCTGACTACGAATCTGAAGTCCTTTTTTCGATAAAACGCTTCCTTCATGGTTATTTTCGCGTTTTTTCATCAAAATTGCTCAAAAATTAACTCTGTTTAATCGCTTTCAAACCTTTTCTCTAAGGGGTTTTTCGGGGTGCTGAACACGAATCTGAAGTCCTTTTTCCGATAAAACGCTTCCTTCATGGTTATTTTCGCGTTTTTTCATCAAAATTGCTCAAAAATTAACTCTGTTTAATCGCTTTCAAACCTACTCTCTAAGGGGTTTTTCGGGGTGCTGAACACGAATCTGAAGTCCTTTTTTCGATAAAATGCTTCCTTCATGGTTATTTTCGCGTTTTTTCATCAAAATTGCTCAAAAATAAACTCTGTTTAATCGCTTTCAAACCTACTCTCTAAGGGGTTTTTCGGGGTGTTGAACACGAATCTGAAGTCCTTTTTCGATAAAACGCTTCCTTCATGGTTATTTTCGCGTTTTTTCATCAAAATTGCTCAAAAATTAACTCTGTTTAATCGCTTTCAAACCTACTCTCTAAGGGTTTTTTCGGGGTGCTGAACACGAATCTGAAGTCCTTTTTCGATAAAACGCTTCCTTCATGGTTATTTTCGCGTTTTTTCATCAAAATTGCTCAAAAATAAACTCTGTTTAATCGCTTTCAAACCTACTCTCTAAGGGGTTTTCGGGGTGCTGAACACGAATCTGAAGTCCTTTTTTCGATAAAACGCTTCCTTCATGGTTATTTTCGCGTTTTTTCATCAAAATTGCTCAAAATTAACTCTGTTTAATCGCTTTCAAACCTACTCTCTAAGGGGTTTTTCGGGGTGCTGAACACGAATCTGAAGTCCTTTTTTCGATAAAACGCTTCCTTCATGGTTATTTTCGCGTTTTTTCATCAAAATTGCTCAAAAATTAACTTTGTTTAATCGCTTTCAAACCTACTCTCTAAGGGGTTTTTCGGGGTGCTGAACACGAATCTGAAGTCCTTTTTTCGATAAAACGCTTCCTTCATGGTTATTTTCGCGTTTTTTCATCAAAATTGCTCAAAAATTAACTCTGTTTAATCGCTTTCAAACCTACTCTAAGGGGTTTTTCGGGGTGCTGAACACGAATCTGAAGTCCTTTTTTCGATAAAACGCTTCTTCATGGTTATTTTCGCGTTTTTTCATCAAAATTGCTCAAAAATAAACTCTGTTTAATCGCTTTCAAACCTACTCTAAGGGGTTTTTCGGGGTGCTGAACACGAATCTGAAGTCTTTTTTTCGATAAAACGCTTCCTTCACGGTTATTTTCGCGTTTTTTCATCAAAATTGCTCAAAAATTAACTCTGTTTAATCGCTTTCAAACCTACTCTCTAAGGGGTTTTTCGGGGTGCTGAACACGAATCTGAAGTCCTTTTTTCGATAAAACGCTTCCTTCATGGTTATTTTCGCGTTTTTTCATCAAAATTGCTCAAAAATTAACTCTGTTTAATCGCTTTCAAACCTACTCTAAGGGGTTTTTCGGGGTGCTGAACACGAATCTGAAGTCCTTTTTTCGATAAACTTCCTTCATGGTTATTTTCGCGTTTTTTCATCAAAATTGCTCAAAAATAAACTCTGTTTAATCGCTTTCAAACCTACTCTCTAAGGGGTTTTTCGGGGTGCTGAACACGAATCTGAAGTCCTTTTTTCGATAAAACGCTTCCTTCATGGTTATTTTCGCGTTTTTTCATCAAAATTGCTCAAAAATAAACTCTGTTTAATCGCTTTCAAACCTACTCTCTAAGGGGTTTTTCGGGGTGCTGAACACGAATCTGAAGTCCTTTTTTCGATAAAACGCTTCCTTCATGGTTATTTTCGCGTTTTTTCATCAAAATTGCTCAAAAATAAACTCTGTTTAATCGCTTTCAAACCTACTCTCTAAGGGGTTTTTCGGGGTGCTGAACACGAATCTGAAGTCCTTTTTTCGATAAAACGCTTCCTTCATGGTTATTTTCGCGTTTTTTCATCAAAATTGCTCAAAAATAAACTCTGTTTAATCGCTTTCAAACCTACTCTCTAAGGGGTTTTTCGGGGTGCTGAACACGAATCTGAAGTCCTTTTTTCGATAAAACGCTTCCTTCATGGTTATTTTCGCGTTTTTTCATCAAAATTGCTCAAAAATAAACTCTGTTTAATCGCTTTCAAACCTACTCTCTAAGGGGTTTTTCGGGGTGCTGAACACGAATCTGAAGTCCTTTTTTCGATAAAACGCTTCCTTCATGGTTATTTTCGCGTTTTTTCATCAAAATTGCTCAAAAATAAACTCTGTTTAATCGCTTTCAAACCTACTCTCTAAGGGGTTTTTCGGGGTGCTGAACACGAATCTGAAGTCCTTTTTTCGATAAAACGCTTCCTTCATGGTTATTTTCGCGTTTTTTCATCAAAATTGCTCAAAAATAAACTCTGTTTAATCGCTTTCAAACCTACTCTCTAAGGGGTTTTTCGGGGTGCTGAACACGAATCTGAAGTCCTTTTTTCGATAAAACGCTTCCTTCATGGTTATTTTCGCGTTTTTTCATCAAAATTGCTCAAAAATAAACTCTGTTTAATCGCTTTCAAACCTACTCTCTAAGGGGTTTTTCGGGGTGCTGAACACGAATCTGAAGTCCTTTTTTCGATAAAACGCTTCCTTCATGGTTATTTTCGCGTTTTTTCATCAAAATTGCTCAAAAATAAACTCTGTTTAATCGCTTTCAAACCTACTCTCTAAGGGGTTTTTCGGGGTGCTGAACACGAATCTGAAGTCCTTTTTTCGATAAAACGCTTCCTTCATGGTTATTTTCGCGTTTTTTCATCAAAATTGCTCAAAAATAAACTCTGTTTAATCGCTTTCAAACCTACTCTCTAAGGGGTTTTTCGGGGTGCTGAACACGAATCTGAAGTCCTTTTTTCGATAAAACGCTTCCTTCATGGTTATTTTCGCGTTTTTTCATCAAAATTGCTCAAAAATAAACTCTGTTTAATCGCTTTCAAACCTACTCTCTAAGGGGTTTTTCGGGGTGCTGAACACGAATCTGAAGTCCTTTTTTCGATAAAACGCTTCCTTCATGGTTATTTTCGCGTTTTTTCATCAAAATTGCTCAAAAATAAACTCTGTTTAATCGCTTTCAAACCTACTCTCTAAGGGGTTTTTCGGGGTGCTGAACACGAATCTGAAGTCCTTTTTTCGATAAAACGCTTCCTTCATGGTTATTTTCGCGTTTTTTCATCAAAATTGCTCAAAAATAAACTCTGTTTAATCGCTTTCAAACCTACTCTAAGGGGTTTTTCGGGGTGCTGAACACGAATCTGAAGTCCTTTTTTCGATAAAACGCTTCCTTCATGGTTATTTTCGCGTTTTTTCATCAAAATTGCTCAAAAATAAACTCTGTTTAATCGCTTTCAAACCTACTCTCTAAGGGGTTTTTCGGGGTGCTGAACACGAATCTGAAGTCCTTTTTTCGATAAAACGCTTCCTTCATGGTTATTTTCGCGTTTTTTCATCAAAATTGCTCAAAAATAAACTCTGTTTAATCGCTTTCAAACCTACTCTCTAAGGGGTTTTTCGGGGTGCTGAACACGAATCTGAAGTCCTTTTTTCGATAAAACGCTTCCTTCATGGTTATTTTCGCGTTTTTTCATCAAAATTGCTCAAAAATAAACTCTGTTTAATCGCTTTCAAACCTACTCTCTAAGGGGTTTTTCGGGGTGCTGAACACGAATCTGAAGTCCTTTTTTCGATAAAACGCTTCCTTCATGGTTATTTTCGCGTTTTTTCATCAAAATTGCTCAAAAATAAACTCTGTTTAATCGCTTTCAAACCTACTCTCTAAGGGGTTTTTCGGGGTGCTGAACACGAATCTGAAGTCCTTTTTTCGATAAAACGCTTCCTTCATGGTTATTTTCGCGTTTTTTCATCAAAATTGCTCAAAAATAAACTCTGTTTAATCGCTTTCAAACCTACTCTCTAAGGGGTTTTTCGGGGTGCTGAACACGAATCTGAAGTCCTTTTTTCGATAAAACGCTTCCTTCATGGTTATTTTCGCGTTTTTTCATCAAAATTGCTCAAAAATAAACTCTGTTTAATCGCTTTCAAACCTACTCTCTAAGGGGTTTTTCGGGGTGCTGAACACGAATCTGAAGTCCTTTTTTCGATAAAACGCTTCCTTCATGGTTATTTTCGCGTTTTTTCATCAAAATTGCTCAAAAATAAACTCTGTTTAATCGCTTTCAAACCTACTCTCTAAGGGGTTTTTCGGGGTGCTGAACACGAATCTGAAGTCCTTTTTTCGATAAAACGCTTCCTTCATGGTTATTTTCGCGTTTTTTCATCAAAATTGCTCAAAAATAAACTCTGTTTAATCGCTTTCAAACCTACTCTCTAAGGGGTTTTTCGGGGTGCTGAACACGAATCTGAAGTCCTTTTTTCGATAAAACGCTTCCTTCATGGTTATTTTCGCGTTTTTTCATCAAAATTGCTCAAAAATAAACTCTGTTTAATCGCTTTCAAACCTACTCTCTAAGGGGTTTTTCGGGGTGCTGAACACGAATCTGAAGTCCTTTTTTCGATAAAACGCTTCCTTCATGGTTATTTTCGCGTTTTTTCATCAAAATTGCTCAAAATAAACTCTGTTTAATCGCTTTCAAACCTACTCTCTAAGGGGTTTTTCGGGGTGCTGAACACGAATCTGAAGTCCTTTTTTCGATAAAACGCTTCCTTCATGGTTATTTTCGCGTTTTTTCATCAAAATTGCTCAAAAATAAACTCTGTTTAATCGCTTTCAAACCTACTCTCTAAGGGGTTTTTCGGGGTGCTGAACACGAATCTGAAGTCCTTTTTTCGATAAAACGCTTCCTTCATGGTTATTTTCGCGTTTTTTCATCAAAATTGCTCAAAAATAAACTCTGTTTAATCGCTTTCAAACCTACTCTCTAAGGGGTTTTTCGGGGTGCTGAACACGAATCTGAAGTCCTTTTTTCGATAAAACGCTTCCTTCATGGTTATTTTCGCGTTTTTTCATCAAAATTGCTCAAAAATAAACTCTGTTTAATCGCTTTCAAACCTACTCTCTAAGGGGTTTTTCGGGGTGCTGAACACGAATCTGAAGTCCTTTTTTCGATAAAACGCTTCCTTCTGGTTATTTTCGCGTTTTTTCATCAAAATTGCTCAAAAATAAACTCTGTTTAATCGCTTTCAAACCTACTCTCTAAGGGGTTTTTCGGGGTGCTGAACACGAATCTGAAGTCCTTTTTCGATAAAACGCTTCCTTCATGGTTATTTTCGCGTTTTTTCATCAAAATTGCTCAAAAATAAACTCTGTTTAATCGCTTTCAAACCTACTCTCTAAGGGGTTTTTCGGGGTGCTGAACACGAATCTGAAGTCCTTTTTTCGATAAAACGCTTCCTTCATGGTTATTTTCGCGTTTTTTCATCAAAATTGCTCAAAAATAAACTCTGTTTAATCGCTTTCAAACCTACTCTCTAAGGGGTTTTTCGGGGTGCTGAACACGAATCTGAAGTCCTTTTTTCGATAAAACGCTTCCTTCATGGTTATTTTCGCGTTTTTTCATCAAAATTGCTCAAAAATAAACTCTGTTTAATCGCTTTCAAACCTACTCTCTAAGGGGTTTTTCGGGGTGCTGAACACGAATCTGAAGTCCTTTTTTCGATAAAACGCTTCCTTCATGGTTATTTTCGCGTTTTTTCATCAAAATTGCTCAAAAATAAACTCTGTTTAATCGCTTTCAAACCTACTCTCTAAGGGGTTTTTCGGGGTGCTGAACACGAATCTGAAGTCCTTTTTTCGATAAAACGCTTCCTTCATGGTTATTTTCGCGTTTTTTCATCAAAATTGCTCAAAAATAAACTCTGTTTAATCGCTTTCAAACCTACTCTCTAAGGGGTTTTTCGGGGTGCTGAACACGAATCTGAAGTCCTTTTTTCGATAAAACGCTTCCTTCATGGTTATTTTCGCGTTTTTTCATCAAAATTGCTCAAAAATAAACTCTGTTTAATCGCTTTCAAACCTACTCTCTAAGGGGTTTTTCGGGGTGCTGAACACGAATCTGAAGTCCTTTTTTCGATAAAACGCTTCCTTCATGGTTATTTTCGCGTTTTTTCATCAAAATTGCTCAAAAATAAACTCTGTTTAATGCTTTCAAACCTACTCTCTAAGGGGTTTTTCGGGGTGCTGAACACGAATCTGAAGTCCTTTTTTCGATAAAACGCTTCCTTCATGGTTATTTTCGCGTTTTTTCATCAAAATTGCTCAAAAATAAACTCTGTTTAATCGCTTTCAAACCTACTCTCTAAGGGGTTTTTCGGGGTGCTGAACACGAATCTGAAGTCCTTTTTTCGATAAAACGCTTCCTTCATGGTTATTTTCGCGTTTTTTCATCAAAATTGCTCAAAAATAAACTCTGTTTAATCGCTTTCAAACCTACTCTCTAAGGGGTTTTTCGGGGTGCTGAACACGAATCTGAAGTCCTTTTTTCGATAAAACGCTTCCTTCATGGTTATTTTCGCGTTTTTTCATCAAAATTGCTCAAAAATAAACTCTGTTTAATCGCTTTCAAACCTACTCTCTAAGGGGTTTTTCGGGGTGCTGAACACGAATCTGAAGTCCTTTTTTCGATAAAACGCTTCCTTCATGGTTATTTTCGCGTTTTTTCATCAAAATTGCTCAAAAATAAACTCTGTTTAATCGCTTTCAAACCTACTCTCTAAGGGGTTTTTCGGGGTGCTGAACACGAATCTGAAGTCCTTTTTTCGATAAAACGCTTCCTTCATGGTTATTTTCGCGTTTTTTCATCAAAATTGCTCAAAAATAAACTCTGTTTAATCGCTTTCAAACCTACTCTCTAAGGGGTTTTTCGGGGTGCTGAACACGAATCTGAAGTCCTTTTTTCGATAAAACGCTTCCTTCATGGTTATTTTCGCGTTTTTTCATCAAAATTGCTCAAAAATAAACTCTGTTTAATCGCTTTCAAACCTACTCTCTAAGGGGTTTTTCGGGGTGCTGAACACGAATCTGAAGTCCTTTTTTCGATAAAACGCTTCCTTCATGGTTATTTTCGCGTTTTTTCATCAAAATTGCTCAAAAATAAACTCTGTTTAATCGCTTTCAAACCTACTCTCTAAGGGGTTTTTCGGGGTGCTGAACACGAATCTGAAGTCCTTTTTTCGATAAAACGCTTCCTTCATGGTTATTTTCGCGTTTTTTCATCAAAATTGCTCAAAAATAAACTCTGTTTAATCGCTTTCAAACCTACTCTCTAAGGGGTTTTTCGGGGTGCTGAACACGAATCTGAAGTCCTTTTTTCGATAAAACGCTTCCTTCATGGTTATTTTCGCGTTTTTTCATCAAAATTGCTCAAAAATAAACTCTGTTTAATCGCTTTCAAACCTACTCTCTAAGGGGTTTTTCGGGGTGCTGAACACGAATCTGAAGTCCTTTTTTCGATAAAACGCTTCCTTCATGGTTATTTTCGCGTTTTTTCATCAAAATTGCTCAAAAATAAACTCTGTTTAATCGCTTTCAAACCTACTCTCTAAGGGGTTTTTCGGGGTGCTGAACACGAATCTGAAGTCCTTTTTTCGATAAAACGCTTCCTTCATGGTTATTTTCGCGTTTTTTCATCAAAATTGCTCAAAAATAAACTCTGTTTAATCGCTTTCAAACCTACTCTCTAAGGGGTTTTTCGGGTGCTGAACACGAATCTGAAGTCCTTTTTTCGATAAAACGCTTCCTTCATGGTTATTTTCGCGTTTTTTCATCAAAATTGCTCAAAAATAAACTCTGTTTAATCGCTTTCAAACCTACTCTCTAAGGGGTTTTTCGGGGTGCTGAACACGAATCTGAAGTCCTTTTTTCGATAAAACGCTTCCTTCATGGTTATTTTCGCGTTTTTTCATCAAAATTGCTCAAAAATAAACTCTGTTTAATCGCTTTCAAACCTACTCTCTAAGGGGTTTTTCGGGGTGCTGAACACGAATCTGAAGTCCTTTTTTCGATAAAACGCTTCCTTCATGGTTATTTTCGCGTTTTTTCATCAAAATTGCTCAAAAATAAACTCTGTTTAATCGCTTTCAAACCTACTCTCTAAGGGGTTTTTCGGGGTGCTGAACACGAATCTGAAGTCCTTTTTTCGATAAAACGCTTCCTTCATGGTTATTTTCGCGTTTTTTCATCAAAATTGCTCAAAAATAAACTCTGTTTAATCGCTTTCAAACCTACTCTCTAAGGGGTTTTTCGGGGTGCTGAACACGAATCTGAAGTCCTTTTTTCGATAAAACGCTTCCTTCATGGTTATTTTCGCGTTTTTTCATCAAAATTGCTCAAAAATAAACTCTGTTTAATCGCTTTCAAACCTACTCTCTAAGGGGTTTTTCGGGGTGCTGAACACGAATCTGAAGTCCTTTTTTCGATAAAACGCTTCCTTCATGGTTATTTTCGCGTTTTTTCATCAAAATTGCTCAAAAATAAACTCTGTTTAATCGCTTTCAAACCTACTCTCTAAGGGGTTTTTCGGGGTGCTGAACACGAATCTGAAGTCCTTTTTTCGATAAAACGCTTCCTTCATGGTTATTTTCGCGTTTTTTCATCAAAATTGCTCAAAAATAAACTCTGTTTAATCGCTTTCAAACCTACTCTCTAAGGGGTTTTTCGGGGTGCTGAACACGAATCTGAAGTCCTTTTTTCGATAAAACGCTTCCTTCATGGTTATTTCGCGTTTTTTCATCAAAATTGCTCAAAAATAAACTCTGTTTAATCGCTTTCAAACCTACTCTCTAAGGGGTTTTTCGGGGTGCTGAACACGAATCTGAAGTCCTTTTTTCGATAAAACGCTTCCTTCATGGTTATTTTCGCGTTTTTTCATCAAAATTGCTCAAAAATAAACTCTGTTTAATCGCTTTCAAACCTACTCTCTAAGGGGTTTTTCGGGGTGCTGAACACGAATCTGAAGTCCTTTTTTCGATAAAACGCTTCCTTCATGGTTATTTTCGCGTTTTTTCATCAAAATTGCTCAAAAATAAACTCTGTTTAATCGCTTTCAAACCTACTCTCTAAGGGGTTTTTCGGGGTGCTGAACACGAATCTGAAGTCCTTTTTTCGATAAAACGCTTCCTTCATGGTTATTTTCGCGTTTTTTCATCAAAATTGCTCAAAAATAAACTCTGTTTAATCGCTTTCAAACCTACTCTCTAAGGGGTTTTTCGGGGTGCTGAACACGAATCTGAAGTCCTTTTTTCGATAAAACGCTTCCTTCATGGTTATTTTCGCGTTTTTTCATCAAAATTGCTCAAAAATAAACTCTGTTTAATCGCTTTCAAACCTACTCTCTAAGGGGTTTTTCGGGGTGCTGAACACGAATCTGAAGTCCTTTTTTCGATAAAACGCTTCCTTCATGGTTATTTTCGCGTTTTTTCATCAAAATTGCTCAAAAATAAACTCTGTTTAATCGCTTTCAAACCTACTCTCTAAGGGGTTTTTCGGGGTGCTGAACACGAATCTGAAGTCCTTTTTTCGATAAAACGCTTCCTTCATGGTTATTTTCGCGTTTTTTCATCAAAATTGCTCAAAAATAAACTCTGTTTAATCGCTTTCAAACCTACTCTCTAAGGGGTTTTTCGGGGTGCTGAACACGAATCTGAAGTCCTTTTTTCGATAAAACGCTTCCTTCATGGTTATTTTCGCGTTTTTTCATCAAAATTGCTCAAAAATAAACTCTGTTTAATCGCTTTCAAACCTACTCTCTAAGGGGTTTTTCGGGGTGCTGAACACGAATCTGAAGTCCTTTTTTCGATAAAACGCTTCCTTCATGGTTATTTTCGCGTTTTTTCATCAAAATTGCTCAAAAATAAACTCTGTTTAATCGCTTTCAAACCTACTCTCTAAGGGGTTTTTCGGGGTGCTGAACACGAATCTGAAGTCCTTTTTTCGATAAAACGCTTCCTTCATGGTTATTTTCGCGTTTTTTCATCAAAATTGCTCAAAAATAAACTCTGTTTAATCGCTTTCAAACCTACTCTCTAAGGGGTTTTTCGGGGTGCTGAACACGAATCTGAAGTCCTTTTTTCGATAAAACGCTTCCTTCATGGTTATTTTCGCGTTTTTTCATCAAAATTGCTCAAAAATAAACTCTGTTTAATCGCTTTCAAACCTACTCTCTAAGGGGTTTTTCGGGGTGCTGAACACGAATCTGAAGTCCTTTTTTCGATAAAACGCTTCCTTCATGGTTATTTTCGCGTTTTTTCATCAAAATTGCTCAAAAATAAACTCTGTTTAATCGCTTTCAAACCTACTCTCTAAGGGGTTTTTCGGGGTGCTGAACACGAATCTGAAGTCCTTTTTTCGATAAAACGCTTCCTTCATGGTTATTTTCGCGTTTTTTCATCAAAATTGCTCAAAAATAAACTCTGTTTAATCGCTTTCAAACCTACTCTCTAAGGGGTTTTTCGGGGTGCTGAACACGAATCTGAAGTCCTTTTTTCGATAAAACGCTTCCTTCATGGTTATTTTCGCGTTTTTTCATCAAAATTGCTCAAAAATAAACTCTGTTTAATCGCTTTCAAACCTACTCTAAGGGGTTTTTCGGGGTGCTGAACACGAATCTGAAGTCCTTTTTTCGATAAAACGCTTCCTTCATGGTTATTTTCGCGTTTTTTCATCAAAATTGCTCAAAAATAAACTCTGTTTAATCGCTTTCAAACCTACTCTCTAAGGGGTTTTTCGGGGTGCTGAACACGAATCTGAAGTCCTTTTTTCGATAAAACGCTTCCTTCATGGTTATTTTCGCGTTTTTTCATCAAAATTGCTCAAAAATAAACTCTGTTTAATCGCTTTCAAACCTACTCTCTAAGGGGTTTTTCGGGGTGCTGAACACGAATCTGAAGTCCTTTTTTCGATAAAACGCTTCCTTCATGGTTATTTTCGCGTTTTTTCATCAAAATTGCTCAAAAATAAACTCTGTTTAATCGCTTTCAAACCTACTCTCTAAGGGGTTTTTCGGGGTGCTGAACACGAATCTGAAGTCCTTTTTTCGATAAAACGCTTCCTTCATGGTTATTTTCGCGTTTTTTCATCAAAATTGCTCAAAAATAAACTCTGTTTAATCGCTTTCAAACCTACTCTCTAAGGGGTTTTTCGGGGTGCTGAACACGAATCTGAAGTCCTTTTTTCGATAAAACGCTTCCTTCATGGTTATTTTCGCGTTTTTTCATCAAAATTGCTCAAAAATAAACTCTGTTTAATCGCTTTCAAACCTACTCTCTAAGGGGTTTTTCGGGGTGCTGAACACGAATCTGAAGTCCTTTTTTCGATAAAACGCTTCCTTCATGGTTATTTTCGCGTTTTTTCATCAAAATTGCTCAAAAATAAACTCTGTTTAATCGCTTTCAAACCTACTCTCTAAGGGGTTTTTCGGGGTGCTGAACACGAATCTGAAGTCCTTTTTTCGATAAAACGCTTCCTTCATGGTTATTTTCGCGTTTTTTCATCAAAATTGCTCAAAAATAAACTCTGTTTAATCGCTTTCAAACCTACTCTCTAAGGGGTTTTTCGGGGTGCTGAACACGAATCTGAAGTCCTTTTTTCGATAAAACGCTTCCTTCATGGTTATTTTCGCGTTTTTTCATCAAAATTGCTCAAAAATAAACTCTGTTTAATCGCTTTCAAACCTACTCTCTAAGGGGTTTTTCGGGGTGCTGAACACGAATCTGAAGTCCTTTTTTCGATAAAACGCTTCCATGGTTATTTTCGCGTTTTTTCATCAAAATTGCTCAAAAATAACTTGTTTAATCGCTTTCAAACCTACTCTCTAAGGGGTTTTTCGGGGTGCTGAACACGAATCTGAAGTCCGTTTTTCGATAAAACGCTTCCTTCATGGTTATTTTCGCGTTTTTTCATCAAAATTGCTCAAAAATTAACTCTGTTTAATCGCTTTCAAACCTACTCTAAGGGTTTTTCGGGGTGTTGAACACGAATCGGAAGTCCGTTTTTCGATAAAACGCTCTCATGGTTATTTTCGCGTTTTTTCATCAAAATTGCTCAAAAATTAACTCTGTTTAATCGCTTTCAAACCTACTCTAAGGGGTTTTTTCGGGGTGCTGAACACGAATCTGAAGTCCGTTTTTCGATAAAACGCTTCCTTCATGGTTATTTTCGCGTTTTTTCATCAAAATTGCTCAAAAATTAACTCTGTTTAATCGCTTTCAAACCTACTCTCAAAGGGGTTTTTCGGGGTGCTGAACACGAATCTGAAGTCCTTTTTTCGATAAAACGCTTCTTTCATGGTTATTTTCGCGATTTTTCATCAAAATTGCTCAAAAAATAAACTCTATTTAATCGCTTTTAAACCTACTCTATAAGGGGTTTTTCGGGTGCTGAACACGAATTCGAAGTCCGTTTTTCGATAAAACGGTTCGTTCATGGTTATTTTCGCGATTTTTCATCAAAATTGCTCAAAAATAAACTCTGTTTAATCCCTTTCAAACCTACTCGATAAGGGGTTTTTCGGGGTGCTGAACACGAATCTGAAGTCCGTTTTTCGATAAAACGCTTCCTTCATGGTTATTTTCGCGTTTTTTCATCAAAATTGCTCAAAAATTAACTCTGTTTAATCGCTTTCAAACCTACTCTCTAAGGGGTTTTTCGGGGTGCTGAACACGAATCTGAAGTCCGTTTTTCGATAAAACGCTTCCTTCATGGTTATTTTCGCGTTTTTTCATCAAAATTGCTCAAAAATTAACTCTGTTTAATCGCTTTCAAACCTACTCTCTAAGGGGTTTTTCAAAAGTTGAACACGAATCTGAAGTCCGTTTTTCGATAAAACGCTTCCTTCATGGTTATTTTCGCGTTTTTTCATCAAAATTGCTCAAAATTTAACTCTGTTTAATCGCTTTCAAACCTACTCTCTAAGGGGTTTTTCGGGGTGCTGAACTCGAATCTGAAGTCCGTTTTTCGATAAAACGCTTTCCTTCATGGTTATTTTCGCGTTTTTTCATCAAAATTGCTCAAAAATTAACTCTGTTTAATCGCTTTCAAACCTACTCTAAGGGGTTTTTCGGGGTGCTGAACACGAATCTGAAGTCCGTTTTTCGATAAAACGCTTCCTTCATGGTTATTTTCGCGTTTTTTCATCAAAATTGCTCAAAAATTAACTCTGTTTAATCGCTTTCAAACCTACTCTCTAAGCGGTTTTTCGGGGTGCTGAACACGAATCTGAAGTCCGTTTTTCGATAAAACGCTTCCTTCATGGTTATTTTCGCGTTTTTTCATCAAAATTGCTCAAAAATTAACTCTGTTTAATCGCTTTCAAACCTACTCTCTAAGGGGTTTTTCGGGGTGCTGAACACGAATCTGAAGTCCGTTTTTCGATAAAACGCTCCTTCATGGTTATTTTCGCGTTTTTTCATCAAAATTGCTCAAAAATTAACTCTGTTTAATCGCTTTCAAACCTACTCTAAGGGGTTTTTCGGGGTGCTGAACACGAATCTGAAGTCCGTTTTTCGATAAAACGCTTCCTTCATGGTTATTTTCGCGTTTTTTCATCAAAATTGCTCAAAAATTAACTCTGTTTAATCGCTTTCAAACCTACTCTCTAAGGGGTTTTTTCGGGGTGTTGAACACGAATCTGAAGTCCGTTTTTCGATAAAACGCTTCTTCATGGTTATTTTCGCGTTTTTTCATCAAAATTGCTCAAAAATTAACTCTGTTTAATCGCTTTCAAACCTACTCTCTAAGGGGTTTTTCGGGGTGCTGAACACGAATCTGAAGTCCGTTTTTCGATAAAACGCTTCCTTCATGGTTATTTTCGCGTTTTTTCATCAAAATTGCTCAAAAATTAACTCTGTTTAATCGCTTTCAAACCTACTCTCTAAGGGGTTTTTCGGGGTGTTGAACACGAATCTGAAGTCCGTTTTTCGATAAAACGCTTCCTTCATGGTTATTTTCGCGTTTTTTCATCAAAATTGCTCAAAAATTAACTCTGTTTAATCGCTTTCAAACCTACTCTCTAAGGGGTTTTTCGGGGTGCTGAACACGAATCTGAAGTCCGTTTTTCGATAAAACGCTTCCTTCATGGTTATTTTCGCGTTTTTTCATCAAAATTGCTCAAAAATTAACTCTGTTTAATCGCTTTCAAACCTACTCTCTAAGGGGTTTTTCGGGGTGCTGAACACGAATCTGAAGTCCGTTTTTCGATAAAACGCTTCCTTCATGGTTATTTTCGCGTTTTTTCATCAAAATTGCTCAAAAATTAACTCTGTTTAATCGCTTTCAAACCTACTCTATGGGTTTTTCGGGTTGCTGAACACGAATCTGAAGTCCGTTTTTCGATAAAACGCTTCCTTCATGGTTATTTTCGCGTTTTTTCATCAAAATTGCTCAAAAATTAACTCTGTTTAATCGCTTTCAAACCTACTCTCTAAGGGGTTTTTCGGGGTGCTGAACACGAATTGAAGTCCGTTTTTCGATAAAACGCTTCCTTCATGGTTATTTTCGCGTTTTTTCATCAAAATTGCTCAAAAATTAACTCTGTTTAATCGCTTTCAAACCTACTCTAAGGGGTTTTTCGGGGTGCTGAACACGAATCTGAAGTCCGTTTTTCGATAAAACGCTTCCTTCATGGTTATTTTCGCGTTTTTTCATCAAAATTGCTCAAAAATTAACTCTGTTTAATCGCTTTCAAACCTACTCTCTAAGGGGTTTTTTCGGGGTGCTGAACACGAATCTGAAGTCCGTTTTTCGATAAAACGCTTCTTCATGGTTATTTTCGCGTTTTTTCATCAAAATTGCTCAAAAATTAACTCTGTTTAATCGCTTTCAAACCTACTCTCTAAGGGGTTTTTTTCGGGGTGCTGAACACGAATCTGAAGTCCGTTTTTCGATAAAACGCTTCCTTCATGGTTATTTTCGCGTTTTTTCATCAAAATTGCTCAAAAATTAACTCTGTTTAATCGCTTTCAAACCTACTCTCAAAGGGGTTTTTCGGGGTGCTGAACACGAATCTGAAGTCCGTTTTCGATAAAACGCTTCTTTCATGGTTATTTTCGCGTTTTTCATCAAAATTGCTCAAAAATTAACTCTGTTTAATCGCTTTCAAACCTACTCTCTAAGGGGTTTTTCGGGGTGCTGAACACGAATCTGAAGTCCGTTTTTCGATAAAACGCTTCCTTCATGGTTATTTTCGCGTTTTTTCATCAAAATTGCTCAAAAATTAACTCTGTTTAATCGCTTTCAAACCTACTCTCTCTAAGGGGTTTTTCGGGGTGCTGAACACGAATCTGAAGTCCGTTTTTCGATAAAACGCTTCCTTCATGGTTATTTTTGCGTTTTTTCATCAAAATTGCTCAAAAATAAACTCTGTTTAATCGCTTTCAAACCTACTCTCTAAGGGTTTTTCGGGGTGCTGAATACGAATCTGAAGTCCGTTTTTCGATAAAACGCTTCCTTCATGGTTATTTTCGCGTTTTTTCATCAAAATTGCTCAAAAATTAACTTGTTTAATCGCTTTCAAACCTACTCTCTAAGGGGTTTTTTCGGGGTGCTGAACACGAATCTGAAGTCCGTTTTTCGATAAAACGCTTCCTTCATGGTTATTTTCGCGTTTTTTCATCAAAAGTTTTCGGTGCTCACGAAAAGTCCGTTTTTCGATTTTTTCATCAAGATTGCTCAAAAATTAACTCTGTTTAATCGCTTTCAAACCTACTCTCTAAGGGGTTTTTCGGGGTGCTGAACACGAATCTGAAGTCCTTTTTTCGATAAAACGCTTCCTTCATGGTTATTTTCGCGTTTTTTCATCAAAATTGCTCAAAAATTAACTCTGTTTAATCGCTTTCAAACCTACTCTAAGGGGTTTTTCGGGGTGCTGAACACGAATCTGAAGTCCTTTTTTCGATAAAACGCTTCCTTCATGGTTATTTTCGCGTTTTTTCATCAAAATTGCTCAAAAATTAACTCTGTTTAATCGCTTTCAAACCTACTCTAAGGGGTTTTTCGGGGTGCTGAACTAGAATCTGAAGTCCTTTTTTCGATAAAACGCTTCCTTCCATGGTTATTTTCGCGTTTTTTCATCAAAATTGCTCAAAAATTTACTCTGTTTATTCGCTTTCAAACCTACTCTCTAAGGGGTTTTTCGGGGTGCTGAACACGAATCTGAAGTCCGTTTTTCGATAAAACGCTTCCTTCATGGTTATTTTCGCGTTTTTTCATCAAAATTGCTCAAAAATTAACTCTGTTTAATCGCTTTCAAACCTACTCTCTAAGGGGTTTTTCGGGGTGCTGAACACGAATCTGAAGTCCGTTTTTCGATAAAACGCTTCCTTCATGGTTATTTTTGCGTTTTTTCA
>JAVIWC010000733.1:0-195393 GCA_031894815.1 Creontiades dilutus | reverse complement strand
TGTCAATAGATGAACAAATGGTTCCATTCAGAGGCAACATAAATGTACTCCAATATGTCAAGGGAAAACCTCATCCATGGGGGATCAAGATTTTTTGTCTCTGTGGGCAGTCTGGATATCCCTACGATTTCATCATTTACCAAGGGAACTCAACTGAACTGAACCAACAAGCTAAAGAAAAACTGGGAATGTCTTCCGCGATCGTGTACACGTTGGCAGAGAGGAGGATTTTGTCAGAAGAGCAGCCTACACACCATGAGTTGTACTACAATAACTATTTCTCCAGCTTTCATTTGCTCAGGATTCTGCGGAGTATGAATATCGACGCATGTGGTACTGTTTGAGTCAACAGATTTTTTTTGCCTCCGTTATCCTCGGGCAAGTTGCTACTCAAGAATGGAAGAGGAACATCGGAATTGTTAGTGAACTCGGATTAGAGCTTGTGCTTGGTGAAATGGGTGGACAATAATTCCGTTGTAATGGCCTCGAATTTCGTTGGTGTCGAGCCACAGGACAAAGCCCGCCGTTGGGATAAAAATAAAAAAGAGTTTGTCGAAATTGATCGCCCCCAAATCGTCAAGCTGTACAACCATGAGATGGGTGGCGTTGATCTTCTTGATCAAAACATCGCCAACTACCGGATTTCCTTGCGGACCAGGAAGTGGCCGCTGAGAATGATTTTCCACGGCGTCGACTTGGCCATAGTAGCGGCTTGGACTGATTATAAGAAGAAAGCCAGTGACCTTGGCATTCCGAAGAAGGACGTTTTGGACCACATGGCTTTCAGGATGAAGGTCGCTGAACAGCTTATCCACGAAACTCCCAATAAAAAATCAAAAAGGGGAAGGCCCAGGACGTTGGATGAACCGCCTCCAAAATGCTGACGGGTGGCGACAAACATGCTCCCCCTGTAGAAGTGCGTCAAGACCAGTATGGACATATGCCAATCCACGACTCCCCTGGCGAAAAAATAAAACGCTGCAAAAATGCTGGCTGTGCGGAGAGATCTCATATTTTTTGCACTAAATGCAAGGTGCATCTGTGTTTGAATAGCAAACGCAACTGTTTCTCCTTATTCCATGGATACAAGCAGTAATTTTCCTCGCACCAGACTTTCCTTTCCGAATTTGATGACAATTTTTGAGACTGAAATTTGGGTGATAACAAAAAATTGAGATTCCTAGCTCCTAGTTACCTACATTCCAGAAGCGTTGTAATAATAATTTCTAATTTGATATCTGTGATAATTGTGCCTTTTTTTATTAGCGAATTTTCGAAGAAAATTCAGCTATCGCATTCGTTCTGTTTTTCTAAAAGTGCTCCAAAATTCGTCAAAATTGTTATTGGAAATGCTGTTTTCGTGCAGTGAATTTATGTTCGTATTTGAGACTGAAGTTCGTGATTCCTGGTTCCTAGTTACCTTTCAGAAGCGTTGTAATCATCATTTTCAACAAGATATTTGTGATAATTGCGCCTTTTTCATAGGTAATACTAATTTCCTGCGGTGTGAAATTTGAAGCTGTTGTGAATTTTTCTTTGACAGCGGGTTGAGTTGCCAACATCGCTTGAGTCTCCTTGTGCAGTATACTGTACATGTCGAATTTGTGTTCAGCGCCGCTCGAGTCACTTTGTGCAGTATACTGTACATGGTACACCTTTTGAACCACTGGCGCTATGATCATGAAATTTTTACCAGAGCTTACTTAGACTGATAGTAGGTCGTGTGCAAAATTTTAGATTTTTCTGTTGGCTAGAAATAATTCTGGACTGAAAGGGTTAAAGGAATAATTCTCTACATCATTCTTCTTTCTTACCCTTCTTCTTCCTCCCATTCTCCCACCTGTTCTCCTAGTATTGGGCTGTAGTTTGGATTTTGGGTCCATGCGATTGCCTGATAAACCAAACTAGAGTTTGTAGTCGCAAAGTTGGACGTTACCAGCAGGGAACGCCACAATATACACGCAGAAATCCATAATTTATGTTCCTTGTATACCATTTATATATAATATGTATTATATATTTGTAATTATCCCTCGATCTCTTATTCGCAGGACGTCAAAACTCAATCAAATATGTGGAGATGTATGATCTAATCAAAGAAGTGATTGCTGACACCGAGAAAAGTCGTGAGGTAATTCTGAAACATATTTACGATAAGTTTCAACGGCTGCAACTGAACGAGTTTGAAAAAGAAACGCTTGCCTCCAAAGTCAGCTCATTTTGTAAAACAGCAAAACTTCGTTGGCGTCAATGTCATTCGAGCCAACACAATTTCATGAACAAATTTGAGGATTGGCTCAATCGCCATCTGGTTTTCGAAAACCCCACCGAAAATGAACCCTCAACAAGTGGGCTGCCACTTGGAAGGCCCTCGTCAACTTTCGAGCAATCAAGTCTAAGGACAAGAAAACGAAAAATAGGAAAGGTCGTGGGCGACAATTCGTTGAAAGAATTACTTTTAGCAACTGAGGTAAAACTTAGAAAATCTGGTGGCAGAGATGCTGCAAACATGCTGAAAGAACTTGTAATTTCACCAAAAAGAGCTTTATTTATCAGAAGAACCGTTCAGACGCTCCTATTTCCAAAATTCTCTACTCTCCTGAGGAGGCTTTAGCGTTGATCGTATCGACCAAATTGACCAAGGCTCAATACATGTTGATACGACAGGGGGCACTACAGAAATCAGTGAAAATGTATCCTTCCTACCATCAGGTTCTCCAGGCCAAGCTGTCATGCTATCCCCTTGGCGTAAGGGTCAGTGACACTTCAGCTGAAATTGACCTTCAGAGTATGATGGATTTCACAATAAAACGTTTATTTATGCCCCTTAGTGAGGAACAAACTCGTTTTTTGTCGGAAAAAAACGTGGAAGCGCTGCAATTTACAGTGAAATGGGGCTGTGATGGCTGTGGAGGCTTGTCCCGATATAAACAACTTGGAAGTCACGGCTCCGTTGTAGATGATTCCAGCGTACTTGCATCATCATTCGTACCTTTGCAGTTGAGCTGTGTGGAGGAAGGAAACCCATCAACGATATTGTGGCGAAACCCTCGCACATCCTCGCCTCGATTTTGTCGCCCAATAAGATTTCGATTTATCAAGGAAACAGCTGATGAACTTGTGAGTGAGATTTCTCATATTGAAAATCAAATTCGTCAGCTACTTCCTACACAAGTTGAAGTATGCGGTAAGCCACTAAAAGTGTTCTCAAACTTTTTGTTGACCATGATCGATGGTAAAGTGTGTAACGCGTTAGCCTACAATGCGTGCTCTCAAAAGTGCTTCATATGCGGTGCTACATCGAAACAAATGAATAACCTCACGCTGAACTTACCCATCAACGAAGAGACAACGTCATGGGGGCTATCACCTCTCCACGCGTACATTCGGTTCATGGAATGCGAGTTGCACATTTCTTATCGGTTAGAAGTCCCCAAATGGAACGTCCGAATGACGAATGAAGAAAAGGCTGTGGTCAACTCAAAAAAACTTAAGGTCATAAACGATTTCCGATCATTAACGGGCCTCCTTGTTGATACTCCAATGCAAGGAGGAGGCAATATGAATGATGGAAATACAGCCCGGAGATTCTTCCACGACCCCGAAACCAGTTCTCGCATAACTGGTGTGGACAAAACATCTCCCAACCTCGATCCAGAGAGCGACACATGTGTATGTAAGAGTCGATACACCTAAAGGTAAACTTGATCCACCTTATTTAGGTCCTTTTAAAATTCTTTTGAATAATGGGAAAACTATAACATACCTAAACGATGATCAGTCTACCCCTTCAGTATCAATCGACCGTTGTAAACCCGCATCAATCTTAAATATCGGTTCTCCAACAACTAGTTCTCAAATTGACGATGCAACACCTCACGGGATATCTACTATCCCAGAATGTACCCCTACCACACTCGAGCCAACTAACCATCTGTTTACAGATATAGTCGGCTCATCTCTCCACCACTCACAGCTAACCAATGAGTATGGAGTCATTTCAGAAGGCCGCCCAAGGACCACCGCCTTGTTCACCAGGCACTCTGGAGTTCGATTTGACAACGAGCCCCAGCCCGCCTCCGGTGATTGCTGCTATCCTGGGACCGCCCCCTCCTCAGAACCGCCCGCCTCCGGCTGCCTTCAAGCCTCCCAGTCTTCGAAATTCTCAAAGGCAAAGGAAGAAGATGAAGAGGATCAAACCAATGACGCCGGAACGAGTGCAAAAACTCGCACACCCGCCTACCGTCACTGTCAGCGCTCCACCTGGCATCACCCCGCTGCCCGCACCACCGCCCCAAACAGCATCTCAGAGGCGCCGTCCACCACCAGCTGCCGCCCCAGGAACTTCACCGAAGCCCACCCCCCTTCCTGTCCGTCAGCGCTGACCCCCGCCACCTCCAGCTAGCGAACTTCCAGTTCATCCTGCCCCCATTCACCGGACTGTGCAGAGACTGCTGCCAACATGGGAAGCGCAACCCTCCGGTGGCATATACGGCAACTCAGACGCACATCCCCGTCTACCACACCGCCGAAACGCAGACAGACCCACCGCCACCCCCAGACTCAAGTACGTCAAGCTCCAGCCCAAGCTCCCGCAGCTCACCGTCTCCGGCCCCTCCGACTCCAGGCACCCCAGCACAGCCCACGAAGTCGATCCTAGAGCAACCCGCCACCGTGGTACCGCCTCTGGCAGCTCCGGTACGTCACAAGCCGCCCCCAGTCGCAACACACCGCCACAGACGATCGATTACGCCGCACCCAAGACACCGCAGACGCCACGCCCGCTCCCGATCCCGTTCACGATCCTGCCACCGACGACACAACCGCCGATATTGATGCCACTCCGCCCAACACCCTCGCACGTAGCCGCCCCCGAGACCGATCCGGCTACCAAGCTTCTCCTCCAAGCGCTCCTGGACATCCGTATGCACTCTGCGCGAACCACGCTCGCCTCAAGCCCGCCTACAACACCCACCCCAACGCCTGAGCCTCCGATATCGCCCCCGGATCCGCCGACGCCCGATCCAGGTCCTCCGCCGCCCCCAGAGCCACTCGACGCGCCGCTGCCGAGCCCAGATCCCACAGCGCCGCCCCCGGATCCGCTAGGGCTACCGAAACTCACTCCCACGGCTACGAGGTCGCCCTCGCCAGAACCAACCGCATCTCCCGCCCCCGACGACGCCCCCTTCCGCAACTTGCGTCCACGCATCCCAGCGAGAAGGGGGGCGGAACCCCCCGCCAGAGACACTGCAACGCGACAGCGTAACCTTCCCCAGAAGCCTCGCACGCCCCCGCAGCCGCCCAAGTGACGTCCGAACAACCGCTCCCCAGCCAAGGACCGCAGGCACCAGCCCCCGAAGCGGTGACTAGCCGCCCCCGACGCTCCAATCGCCTTATATATCGTCTGGGGGGAGCCATGTAGCGGTCGAGATAGGACAATCTCCTCACATCACGCCACCGTCATGTACTATCCTGTAATATCGAAGTGGGGGTTACCACAACCCCCTCATCTATGTACATCCACTATATAAGGCGGCCTCCGAGCCTAATAAAATTACTCTTACAAGCGAGTCGAAGACTTCTCCTTCTCCCAGAACCACTACATGAATTAAAATGGGGACAGCGTCACAATAGATCCTAGTGACCAGGGGCTCCTCCCATCCCTTATCAGAAAAAAAAAATATATATATATCCTTGTCAATGTTTAGGAACATCCTGGAATACGCACTAATGGTAGAGGTTAGCTGTGCCCTGCTAGAGACAGAACTACTTTTCCTGTTAGACATTCCACTCTACGCCAAGAAGGAATATAAATTGTGCCAAATTCAACCCATACCAATAAGACATGAGTCTTATTTCGTACCACTTTTTCCAAGTAAGGACTATTATGTAGACTTAGGTAATAATCAGCTAGAATTAGATAGGCCATGTGCCAGGTTAGAAGGTGAAAGTTTTTGTACTCGAAGGGATACAGGCAAACCCGCCTGATTGTGAAACTAATGTTATATTTAAAAAACACTATAAGTAATTGTGCCTTTTTTACTACATATAAAGTGGCTGAACCACTGATCGAAAAAATAGTAGAATAGAACCAATGACTCGTTGTAATGCTAAAGGAGAGGAGACAATTAGGATTCACGACATATAAATACCACTTGTAATGAAAGGAGAAGAGACAATTAGGTTTCAGACGAATACCACCACTCAAATAGAAAAAATATCAGAAACCTACTTAATAGACCCCAAGGATGGGCGATTGTATATAGGAGGTAAACTATATATACAATTTAATTTTTTTTTCTAATTAAAATTAAGAAAATACTTGCTGATGAAGCCCTCGTTGCATGGGTGAAACGTTCACCGATCGAAACCATGACAATAAAGATGTTTTAAGAAATTGAAGAGCTCTAACAACTTATTCGATAAGAAAAATGGTCAAGCCATACCCCACCAACTCAACTAAAATGTAAATCAAGACTCAATTAACTCCCTTGGAGTTTTAATTGCCATCACGCAATCCTATACGGGCGCACATTTTAAATAATTTTATGTTTGATCGGACCAAAATGTTATACTCTGTACACAAATTGGCAAGCTAACCGCACTACTTCAGCTCCATTGCAGGCAGAAGCAACACCCATGGTCAACATCAGCATTGCATCAGGGACCCTCGAGCAACCATGGATAGGACATTACCTCCGACTCCAATCAGGATTATTTGATTGTGATTCTCCGATCTCGGCAGGGAGTAGGGATGGGACATCGACATCGATATTATCGAAATATCGATGTTTGGCTCCGATAACATTGGTTTGGATTACCTTTCACTCACTTAGAAAATCACATCTGGTGTGCTTGCTACCTAACGTGAAAAAAAAGAAATGTTAAAAATTCTTTCAACTGCTGTAGTATTAACGAATTTTATAAGAAAAACAAAATTATTGTTCTCGGTCAAATATATTTTCAAAAAATGTTTGCACCAAATCCGTCTTAAAGCATTCTAAATCCACTGTCAAAAGGCACCAAAACTCATTCCAGACAATAACTCTCGATAGAATTGAAAGAAAAAGAAAGCAAATCAAAGAAAATTGAAAGAAAAAGCTCAAATTTGCACAAAAAATCTATCGAAGTTTTCAAAAAACTAAGTTTGAAGATGGGCACAATCGCCTCACTAGAAGGGGAGATTTGGGGCATTCAAAAGGGGGAAAATTACCCGAAAACCCCCAAGTAGGTGACTCTCTTTTATATAGGTTTGGTGAACTATCACACGATGGTGACATCGGATTGGAGATGTCTCAATCCGTTCTAACTAGAGCAGTTTGAAGATGATAAAACAAGGTAGATGGGCAAAATTGGAAGACAAATTATGAGATTCTTCAGCTTTCAAAAATTTCCAATTTAAAATGAGGTATCACAAGTCAGAAAATGAAATGTTTAGGTAAAGTTTTTTGCGTAATTTTTCCTCACGCAAAACTAGTTTGAAAATTTGCTCATTTCGTCATGCCACATGACCGGAACTTTTTACCATCTTCTTCCGCGTATACCTTTAAAATGAAATACCATTTGTCACAAAATAAAACTGTTGATTTTGCATCAATATTCCTCATAAAAAACCGTGTGATAAGGATGCTGTTGACTGATAAGGACACCGATTTCGAAAATATCGATGTTTTCACCCGATATCGGACGACATATCGATGCCAACACTCAAACATCGATGTTTTGTCTCGATGTCCCATCCCTAGCAGGGAGGAATTGTGTGATCATATGCGTTGCATGTGTCGTGAAGGAAGATTTATCAGCAGGAAGAGGAAACGAAGCTGACCCAATCGCCTGAAGCTATGTAACAGCCAGTAGACCCAGGAACTCGCTCTATTCTTTGCCAAAGACCGATCTTGCCACCTCGTTGTATCATTACTATTGTTCTGTTTAAAAATAAATTATTTTTTTTTTATGTTTTAAAAAACATTTTGAAGTATCATACATATCTACACTCATACATCTCTATTATCAATCAGTTGTGTTTACACAAAACTGAAAAGTAAAAGCCCTATAATAACACGCCCTGATAGTTATCCTTTACAGTTTGTGACTCAACCACCCCTATTCAGCAGTGAAGAAGACCAATGCGCTCTGTAAACCATAATCAATCGCTTAGTCCGTCGAATGAGGAACAACGCCAAAGGCTATTTCTTCACTTTTCCAGCATTGTGTAAAGATAAGTGACACCTATGTGGTAGGATTTTATACCACTGTCTCTTCGCCTCAGTAACAGCTGTAGAGTACCTCTATTGGAATGTATTCGAATTGTGTTCCAAGAAAATAAATGATGTTCGGTACTTGTACTGAAGCTATGGAACGTCACATAAATATACTTCTGGGAAGTTCAATTGATCCTACAGTTATATATAATAATTAAAGTTCTGCCGAAATAATTACTAGTACTTATCTTGGGCAACTTCGAATGGTGAGACATCCAACCTGCAACAAATCAAGTATCTTATCAGACCTTATGTTACAAGAAGGGAGTTAATAATAGTATAACAACTTGAGAGAATTATCCTGTTAAATATGCTTGACATAATTGATTTAAAGCTATTGTGTGCTTAAATATGTTTTTTCGTTGAATGCGATGCTAAATGTGTCACATTTTTTTAAGGACGTTTTTAGGAATGAGTCCCCTTTATCGTTAATATGAGTTAGTTTGGA
The DNA here is from genome assembly GCA_031894815.1 of Creontiades dilutus. Taxonomy (NCBI): domain Eukaryota; kingdom Metazoa; phylum Arthropoda; class Insecta; order Hemiptera; family Miridae; genus Creontiades; species Creontiades dilutus. Next base: position 186,684 of record JAVIWC010000733.1, on the reverse strand, counting down.
GCCAACAGAAAGTGCTATGTTAGTGGTGAGAACAGAACATAATGTGTATTTTGGAGAGACTTTCAAGTTAGATTTACCTACATTAAAAAAAAATTGTCATTTCAGCTTTTATCAAAAAGTCTCAACCATGCATTCCACTGCTACTGTTTATAGTACGTTTCTGACAAATCTTCTCTAAGGGGAAATGTCCTCGATTTAGGATGATGGGCTTCTCGACATATTGGGTCAGGGAGGTTCTGAGAACAAAGGGAGTCTTAACCCCCAATCCACCAGAAATTCAGCAGTTTCGGCAGTTGGCAGGGACCATTGGAAACTATTTTTAAAGTGGATGGTTGCCTCCAAAGTTGGCAATTATTGCTAATTTTGGTTTATTATTCAATAATAAACCATTGTAATTGCTCTTGAACAAAAAAATTCTAACCCCCCCCCCCCTGAAAATTGCATGGTTTACGTTTCAAAGGGTGTAGAATCTGAATCTGCAATAAAAAATTTTCCGTCCGTCCGCCGTACGCACGATTTCTCCCAAACGGGTGGAGCAAAAGATCTGAAATTATCAGACAAAATCCATGTTGGTCCGGCGACGCCCCAATTCTTGAGCCAGCTCTCTCACTTAATTTAAAGTGCCCTTTAAGGGTTGTCAAAGTTTTGTAAAATCCCTTAAAACCTAAAAAAAAGTCAAGGCGGCCTAAATTTGTACTCTTTTTGAAGAACACTCCACGAGGAATCGAATGAGCCCTTCCCCAGGTCCGTAGGTCAAACCATTCCCGATCTATGGCCCGATTTGTGGTGCCAACATTCGCGTTATTTTGGTTTATTATTGTTTTTGTGTTGATATCAGTAACGTACTGATGTAGTAATGTGGATACTGGAGTGAACTCCTAAAAGGCTTTGTAGCCGATACACGGGTTGAAGCATTGTGATAACCATAAAAAACGCTGCAAATTCATTCACTGGGGTTTATTATTCAATTGGCTTGCGTTCATGATTTGAATTTATACTAAGCTTTGGAGTGTGCATGTTTTACAGGTGATAGAGTGATTATTGAATTTCAGGAGGCACAAATATATGATCAACTGATCAATCCAAATAGGTATTTTGGTTGAGAACAGATTTACGTGCTCTATGCATATCTCCTGAAATTCAATAATCGCTCTATCACCTGTGAAACACGCACACTCCAAATCTTAGTAGAAATTCAAATCATGAACGCAAGCCAATTGAATAATAAACCCCAGTGAAAGAATTTGCAGCGCTTTTCTAAAAGACCTTCGTCGTCAAAACAAGCTCTCGTACAACAAATAACTGATGTAGGATTGATGTAGGATATGTTTTTTGTTTTTAAGATGCGAGCGTAACGAGCATCCAGACCATCAAACTAGACAGAACACATTCGAACACACATCGAAAGCGTGGATCTACGTATATTGATAGGAGACATCGAATTTTTGAGGAAGGGCTCACCTATTCTCGACTTCTACCATTAATAGGTACATATAAATATACTAAGAACAAATTAATCCCTGAAACATTAATAAATATAGATGAATGTAATACTGATAAACAAGTATATTAAAGGGAGCCTATGAACCACCAGGTCTCAACGGCCGCTGAACGTTAGGAGGGACTATTTGTGCCCGTTAGAAAGAAAGATATACGGGAATAAAGCCTATTTTAGCCAAATCATTTCATACGTCTTTACATCAAAACGTAGAGACACTAGTTTTAACACATATTCTGATCTATTTGTTCAACTGATCTATACTAGAAGAATTGAATTAGGATATTTTTTTGTGTTGGAGATGCGAGCGTAGCGGGCATCCAGTTAGACAGAAATGTCTGCCTTTGCCCCCTAATGGCTTGTTTATCGTTCGCATCATTGGGTTCAAGTTCACGGAGCTACCGCCGGCCACATTCCTCTAACAGCCATTCATGCCCATAAAACATATTTACTACAAACGTACCAGGTAGTAGTGGGTCTTGAGGGAGCAATCAAGAGAATCACGCCAATAAATTTCACCACGGATCATATGCAAGCAAATCATCATCAAGAACCACTACTACAAGGTTCAACATTCAGCTATTCTAAAGTCCATGGTTTTGAGGTTGTGCGTGATAATCCCCGGGGGGTAACAACCGATTTTGAAAATTTGTTCAAACAATAGGAAGCCAAATTATTTGACAGTGTCAGAGTTTTGTATAAAAGAAAACTACCTGAAGCCGCAGAATGTGACAAACGATGATTCGGATTATGACGCCGGTTAATTTCGATTCCTGGGCAGGTAATTTGGGATAACTCACTCTTACGTACATATAAACCTACGAGCTTTACGCGATGATGAATAACAAAAACTAATAAGTAGTAAAACAAATCGTCAAATGAAAGAAATCGTTAAAAACCTAATGGCTTAACATCACTACTGAACTCAACAGTCCAAAATCGAACAAATGTGCGAAGAATTGCACGTTCCCTTGTTTGTTGGTTGGGTTTCCCTATTTCTTGACTTTACCTCTCGCGGTGAGGTTGTTATGATTAGCATCCATGACAGAGGATTCTTCCATGGAAGACGAGGGAGAAGGCTCACAAGGTAGGGCTCGGGCTCAAAGAAAATAAACGAAGACCATTTTGACATGTGCGGTCATATATAATTCATATCGAACATAGTCGCACGCATGCGAATGATCAGGAAACATCGTTGAAAATAGTCTTATCTTTTATTCAAGCTCTAATAGGATTAAAAATCCATTAGAAGGAAGTGTCCCTCGATCCACTACCTGGTCTAGAAACAAAGTTCGGGAAAGAGGAGGAACACGCGTTGTTACTCAAATTCGCGTCACTATTAGGTTTCAGTTTTTGACGTTGTTACCGAAGACGTAAATTCAGCTAATAAACATATCTTTAGTTGATAGATGAGTAATCAACTTAACCGCTGCGAGTGTAACTTGAAAACAGAAGACTAGAATACGTTCATTTCTACTGTTTGCCATCGAACTGCGTTAGTATTTCCTGTGATATCCTAATATGCAGCAAATTGGTTTTCCTTTACTCTGGCTCTTTTAATGCTTTGATAAATGTATCTCTAGTATGTTAAGATCAACATGTGCTTCTAACTTTTCTCAACATTTCAGGAGGGTAAATCTGAATCTTGCGAAATAATGTGAATTACATAAAGGAGTTCCATTACATGACTTCCATTCGATTTTTCTAAAGATTGTTGAACTCCATCGAAATGTTCCCTAACAATTTATTGGTGAAGACTTCTGCTTGGAGAAAAACTGCTCACATACCAGATATTTCTCTTTGTTTTGAAAATATAGCATGATGTTGCTTCGTAAAATATTGGATAGCAGGTTACCAGTTTTCCCTCTGGTGCGAACTGTGGGGTACGCTTGTGGAGTCTCGGGTGTGCTTTAATAGGCCCATTTGCTCACGCGTTAAATTAACGTCTTTTATTTTAAAAATACAAATGACCCATATAGTATGTTTTTTTTTTTTTTAATTAAAACTAACCAACCTTAACCGCACAAAAACAAAGTTTCATGAATTTTCTAAATCATTATGAGCACATAATGCAAGTTATTTTTTTGAACGGTAGAAATTACTAAATTGTAGAGCAGTTAAACCTGCAATAGCAGTTAAACCTTCAGACGAGAGATAAAAATAGAATCGCTTATTTATAAAATAAAGATAAATATTTACGACTACCCAATCTACTTATTATAGTAAAGACATCGTATATCTAAGAATGTACATTGAATATTCGATGAATTGGTATATATTTATGTCTCAATATTTTTGATCCCTATAAAAGTAGAATTCTGGGACTTTGCGGTGTCACGTGACTTGACCAAAAACCGGGACAATCCTGGTTTTCCGGAACGTTCGGTCACCCAAAGTTAGTATCGGGTTTAGTTTTTTAGGTTTAGATTTAATTTTCTGTTTAGTTTGGTCGTCTGGATGCTCTCATCTCAAAAATTAAAAAAAAAATCCCAATTCAATTCTTTTAGTAAACTATAGTTGACAAATAGATCGGAACCTATGATATTCGTCTTTGGGAGAGAGTTGAAAAGTGAGATTTGTAGTTTGTAGGAACCAGGAAATAACATTAAGAGTAATTACTCATGTTCTTTAGCCCTGCTCTCCACTTTCTGTTTGATGCTACCTATCAGAAACAGACTGGTGGGTGGCTATGATTGCACTAAGTAATCGCTGTTCTTGTTATTTTCAACCATTTAAAAATTCACTTTTTAACTTTCCGTCGTAGAAGAACACTGAAAACACCTACTCAAAATACAGGTTCTGATCTATAGTTTACTAGAAAGATTGATTCTGGACATTATTTTATTTCTGAGATTCGAACATCCAGAGCCCCTAACTAGACACACATAATTCTACCTGTTTTCCCAGAGTACCTGCTACTTGAGCGATAGAGGAAGCAGTACTCACTTCATTAGGCAAAAACATTATTACTGTCCCCATTTTTGTTTAAGCCGTGCAAGCCAAAAGCGTTCACGTTTTTTCTATTTACGCTTTTGAAATGTTAAAAAAAGAAATCAACTGGTTCTAACAACATTATTTAAATGAAAAAAAAAAGAAATAATATGAAATGAAGAAATCTCATTTAGGATAGGGGCCTTTTGTAACAAACACACCATTTTTCCTCCAATGATGACGAAAAAGGTGGAAAGCTCAAGACAACAGCGGCAAATTGGTGAGGGGGATTCAATACCCTTGCTCTAACTATCTTGAAAAATGGTTGAATGAGCAAACACAAAGCAGTCAGGAAGCCGCCCAAAAGTGTCTTTCAGGTCCTCAAAACGCAATAAATATTTGGAAATAAAAATTTGAAACGCTTTCGGAAATTATCCCTTTTAGAATAGTCACCGAACAAATTGTGTTTCTACTTTATTCCACAACAAACTATGTCAAAATCGAATTTATCTCGTTCATTTCAATTATTTGATTGTTCAATTCGTTTCAAATAATTTCGACTTGAAAATCGTTCTTACCTATCTCTTCAATAATTCGTCTTCTTCATTAATTGCAGCGAAGAATGGGTAGAAAGGAAAAAGAGAAGAAAGAAAGCATTGGAGGTGAGTGTTCAATATTTCTAATCAACAGTTACTCAATCAAACCAAAATGAACTGCTGTGAGCTGGCTACTATGTCATCCTGGGGTTCATTTTTCGCCAAATATCCATACCTTAGGTTAACTGACCTTGTTTTTCTTATAGTCCTAAGAAGGCTTAATTTCAAAATTCTTCTTCTTCCATGGCTCTACAATCCGCAGGGGATCAGGCCCTCCTGGAGTGATGTCCGCCATTCATCTCTGTTATTTGCTGCTGCTCATCAGTTCCTAATTTCCCGGATGGGCCGCACGTCTCCCGTCACACCGTCGACCCAGCGCAGCTTTGGTTTACCCAGTCTTCTTTCTTAATGAAAGGTTTCGTTCAGAAACTTCCGAGGGATCTCTTCTGGGCTCATTCTGGTTACGTGTCCAGCCCAACGGATTGATCCTACCTTTATCACCCTGACGACACCCTAGTCACCGTGAAGGCCCATAATTTCTGTGTTCGTTCGTCTACTCCAGGCGAGCTCTGGGGAAACACGGGCCCCAGAATTCAATGGAAAACCTTTCTCTCAAACTGGCGCAGTTCTTCCTCACTTGCTTTTTTCATTTCAAAAATACAGCTTTGTAAGTTTTTCTTGACTATAAGAACAAGAGCTCTTATCATTTTACTTAGCTACCCACAATTTTATAATAGAAGACCCATGTAAAAAGCAAGATTGTAGAGTATTCGATTTATACGAAGCCTTCTTCGGATCGTATGAGTCATGTTGTCAGTATTGTGGTGATATTCGGCTAAATTTCCTATTGCATAGTCTCCTAGGTTCTAGGTTGGAAAGTGGGTTGGAGCCAAACAGTCTGACGAAAAACTGAAAGAAAAAATTTACACCCAAGAAATAATGGCCGTGTTTGGTTTCAGCAGTTTTTGGTTTAAACTAGTGTATTCATTGTGATAATAAGAACACGTCGCAAACTACGAGAATTGAGAAAATTCTAATGAAGAAATACATTGGTGAAAAACTAATGCACCAGCGTCCTTGAGTTCCACCTTGCTAACTCGATGACGTAGATTATCTCTTTGCAGAATTCCTTGTTATTTATGGTCTAATATCCCTAAAAGTGAGAAAAGATTGCCTGGATCCTCCATTTTTCTATTGAAGCGATTAAGTAAGGATTTTTCAGTTTTAAAGCCCACAACTCCCACTAGCTCTGTTGATGTAACATGAAAGTATACCTGTATCTCGTATTTTCTCCGCCATATAGTCCGGGGGATGTCCTTTTGAGAGCAAAACTTTGCAAATGGAGGAGTTGCGTAGGTTGTGCTAGATGTGGTTAGTTGGCCCTTCCCGATTCTTGAATTCGTCGCCTTGATGGATGAATCAGACGCTTTCAAGCCTCTGGATCATCCTCTGAGCGTGGCGTGCATTACTGCATTCAGCTCAATGGAAGGGGCAACTGTACCATTCCATCACCTCACAAGGTGTAGTTTAGCCGGCTATGACAAGCAAAGACGTCATCATCCGAATCGCCTGCAACTCCATTTCGTCGAGGAGATCGCTTCCGTCAAAGTTTGAGGATTTGAGTTGCTTTCGGACCTAGTTTTGGCTGAATCACAGAATAGGTAACGCACACCTTCTATCAGGAACATTTGAACATATATCGATGTGTACTTTCATCGAAATATATTATATCAATATATCGATACCAGTGCCGTGTCGGAATGATTTTCACGACGCAGTGCACAGTGTCAACAAATTCTGAACTATTTTTCCAACTGATCTATACTTTACTTGAAGGATTGATATAGGATATTTTTTGTTTGTTTTTGAGATGCGAGCGTAGCGAGCATCCAGACCACCAAACTAGACAGAACACATTCGAACACACATTGAAAGCATGGACCTATATCGATAGGAGACATCTAGTTTTTCAATATGGCGACGGTTTGATAAGAGGTGCGTTACCTATTCTGTGATTCTACCCTTGTTTTGACACATCCTCTTCTTCAGACCAGTTTTGCAGCTGCGCGGTGAGACAAACGCGTGTTACTACCTTTTGATCGTTTATAGGCATGACTCGCGATAACGTCAGACACCATGTGGGAATAAGTACACGTCGCAAACTCCAAGAATAAGAATTTATTATCAATCTCTGATGTACAAGTACAAATACATTGGTGAAAAACCCACAAAAAAATGATGCACCAGCGTCCTTGGGTTCCACGTTGTCAGCGAACGCGTTATCTGCTGATCATGGAAATGTCATACGTTGACACTAGCACATTCTTCGTGTTATCCCCTTTAACGATTAATAAGTACTAATCTCAGATTAAAAAATGTTTATTTATGTATTGTTGATTAATTGGGGTTCCGTTGTTGAGCTGATAAACTATTATGCGGTAATTAGGGGTACATATCATTACTACATAAATTTGACATTTCCGTTAATTTTAGGAAGCAAAAGAGGGAGGAAGAGGAAGATCAAAGAAGATGAAGACGATATATATGAAGACCCAATTGATGTTGATGAAGAAGGTAAGTGTTGATTAAAATAAGATTAATTAATCACTCAATGTGTTGTTTGTTCTTCCCTAATAATTCTCAAGAAACTCGTCAGTTTCTCGGATGTTTGACCCTCATTCAAATTGAAATGTCTCGCCAGCGGCTAGTATGAAGGAGGAGTGGAGTTTTCCTAAAGTCGATAATTCAGACAATCGATTTTGCAGTGACAGCTTAGATTTATAGTTATTCAGAAGATTCTGGTGGTTTATTGAGGTTCGATATTGAATAAAAAAACTTGTTCCCAACGTTTTGGAGTTTTTTTTCTCCATTGTCAATAGAAATCTATAAACTTACAGAAAAAATGGAAAACCAATTAATGATGAACTTATGGGTGTTTTAATTGAGGGCAGATTTTCCTACTTATTTAGGAAAAAATAGAAAGAGATGAAAAAAAGTACGGTAACTGTGAACTGAGACTGTAACGGACAACCACGAAAGGAATATGAGACAAAAATGAGCTTTTTTCGCCCAAATTTAAATGTTGACTACCAATATGAACAGGAGATCAATCTTGTCGTTTTTCTCGGCTTCAATTCTTGAAACAAACAATTCCTGCCTTTAAAAGAAGTTCACTAGTAGTTACGTAAATACCTCTGGTGGTATTTTCATATATCCACAGGCCAGAGCAAAACCCATATCTTATCCTTCTATTCATCAGAATGCTGTTGATGACATGCTTGATCCACATCCTTGAGAATGTATTAATAAAAGGTCGGGCTCGCCCTCCTCCTTGTCTGTTGGGGCGCACAGCGCTTGGGTTATTCAACTTGAATAAAATTCGTCCTCATCAACGACCTTGAACGAAAATATTGCTTTATTTGAGACGGAATCATAAGAATTTTATGGTTACAGAGGGTGTACCAGGCGCTGCCAAGAAGAACGTTGAGAATGCTGCTGATACAGCGGCTTTGGAAGACGAATATGGAGCCAAGGATTACAGATCCGTGCTTCAGATGAAAACCGATCACAGTACAAGGCCATTATGGGTGGTACGTAAACAGTTGTTCTCGTTATGTACTTATGAAAATTATCATTAGGAACGAGTGCTCAATAAGGCAGCTGCCATGGCCAGACAAAAAAAGACTCCTCGATTCCCTCCCCCCAAAACAGAATCGGACGAACAAACGAATCATAGAGAGTAATTCGTCCCAATGGCTGACCATAGTATCGCTTTTAAACGAAGACTTGGATCTCTCACCGGTGCAGTTTAGGGACGCACTGGCAATAAGATATGGAAGGGAACCCAAAGGAATGCCGAATCGCTGTGATGGTTGTGGTGAGACGCTGGACCTTAGCCATGCCTTAAACTGCAAAAGAGGGGGACAGGTCAAGTATGGTCATGACCTCATTAGAGACCAGGCGGCGAGGGTGGCAAGCTTGGCATTTAACTCTGTGGGAATCGAACCAGTACTGGCGGAGAATGAAGACGGCACCCCAAGACTGGTTGCAGACCTGAAAATCCACGGTTTGTGGGATGTAGAAAGGGTGGCGTATTTGGATACCCGCGTAGTTAACGCTGACGCCTCCTCCTACATCTCTCAAACGTGGACTTTCCCAAAATGCTGCCAATGCAAAGCACAGAAAGTATGACAGGGCAGCCGAGGATATGAGAGGCTCATTTACGCCCTTAGTGGTATCCTGCGAGGGCTCCCTCCACAAGGAGTACGACTGCTTCTTAAAAAGAATAGCTGTTGTTCTGTCCGAAAAATGGTCGAAACCTCTGTCGCAAGTGACTCAGTGGTTGAGGGTGAAGACCCAGAAGGCAGTAATGCGGGCAGTTTCGCTGCGGATTCGAGGCTCAAGGAGGAAAGTCCGCTGCCTTGGGCTCGAAGATGGAGCCTTGATGCCACTCAACTAGCCTCAACCCACTTCCTTTCTTTTGGAAAACCCTCAAGAGCCCAACAACCCATTTAGAATAATTATTCAAAAAATAAATAAATTGATTTTTAGGTATGAGGAATTCAAAATATGTGTAAAATGCAGTGAAAATGAAGTAGGACAACTATTTCTAACTCCTCATTTTCCAAGCTTTTTCAATATTAAAATTGTTCTCATTTCCGACCTTGCGCCGATAAATTGATACTCATAGACCCCCTGAGCTTTCACTATGAATTTAAATTTTATGGTTGGTAACTTTTGTAAAAAGAGTAAAATGTAATGTTACTTCATCCCAAACTACAAGTTTTTGAAGTGCTTTGTAATTTGATTTTAAATCGGGCCACACCAAGCTATAGAATCTTGCAGCACTTGAGTTCTTTTCAATCAGTTTCCCTGCTCTTCGTTGTTTGCAAAAAAAGAAAACGTCTACATATATAAATATCATTTTTAAATCATCATATTTTTTTTTCCAAAAATTTTTATTTTGAAAAAGGTATTTTTATTTTTTGGAGGAAATAATAAAAAATGGGCTTTTATAGGTAAACGAATGCGTCTGGGATTAGTCTATGCGTAATTATTCATGACAAATCGAATGGCGACACTTGCAGATCTCCCCAACTCTATTATAACTAGTTTTACACTTGGAAATGACAACTATAGCACTGTAGGAGATAAGACTGAAAACTCCTGAGGTAACAGCTGTATGTAAATCAATGTTATTGCAAAAAAAGAACTACGTAGCTTGCGTAGCAATGCAGATAAGAAAGGTCCAATAGTCGACAAACGACATCGCAAAATTTGGCGTACGCTGATGACATTGCATTGAAGGGACGAAAACTTGATGCTCTACAAACAGCTTTCGAGGTTTTGCATCAGGAGGGAAAGTCAATGGGGCTGCGAATAAATGAAAGCAAAACCAAGTATCTCAGGATATCTCCAGCATTCCTTGCTGAGCTAGTATCCAAGAAATTACGTTTGGTGCATGTAGATTTGATTAAGTCTTTTGCCTACCCGAGGAACTTCTTGTCTAATAGGAATAAAGTACAGGATGAGATATGCTCTCGAATGATGGCGGTCAACCGAGCATTTTATGCCGATATAAAACTCTTCAGGAGCCGTGTGATCTCTCCTTAGGCCATTAGAGCTGATGTTGAGAAAGGACTGCGGATATTTGAGGGAAAGATTGTAAGAAGAATCTATGGTGCAGTCAGAGAGGATCAAGGTTGGAGAACTGGTCAAAATGCAGAAATTGATGTATTGTTAAAGCATGAAGACAGTCTGATTTATCAAGGCTGGGACATGTTGACCACATTCCAAAGGGGGCGTGCCCGAAAATGATGCTGCGAGCTCGGATGGAAAATAGAAGACAAAGGGGTCGTCCTCGGAATAAGGTCCTGAGGGACCTCCAGGTGGTGGGTATGCAGAGGTCTCAGGAACTTGACTGCACCCAGTGGCAGAGAGGTGTTCGGAAAGCCAAGGGCCACATTGGCCTGTAGTTCTTTGTAGTTACTAAAGAAGTTTGCGCAAGCAGAATCAACTTTTCAAATATAGGTAGGTAAAATGTGAGTAGGTAGTCGAACAATTTTTAGAACACTTTTATTTTCTCATAAATCAGAAGAAAATAAAGATTAAAGATAAATCGGTATAATTGATGAACAATTATGAAGTAAATCCCCTCACTTTGCTCATATCTAATTCTCCCAGAGTGGCTCCCTATAAAATGTCGACGTCTGACGTTGAGTTGGAGGGAATCGAGATCGATTTTGCCATCCACTTTTTAAGCTATGTTTTCTAATAGTAGACAAAATAGTGGCATTTTTAGATAAAAGAAACCAAAGTCGGTTGGATAGAAAACTGAATATAATTTTTCGAAGTTGCTTTCATGTCTTGGACATAGAAATGCATCTACTAAGGCAATTCGAAAGAAAACTCTACTTGAAGCAGACGAAAATAAGAAGATGAGAAATGGAGAAACATGAAACGTCAGGCAGTTAGTACAAAAATTCAGGACTCAATGCAGTAAACGAGCTCTGAGAGCAGGAAAAATGCTTTCTCGAAAATTCCTCCTCCTGAAAAGTGTCATTTTTTTCTTTTTTCTTGACCCATTTTCCCCAGGAATTACTGCCCTCATTGTGACCAAATTTTTACACGTTCCCTCAACAATAATCCTTAAATGGATCCTGCATTCGCCGTGAACGATGTGTCGGTCACAAATCTGTGATAAGTTACAAGTAGAAGTTGAAATATTGTGGTGACCGCAAAATCTCGCTGTGCTTACAAAAATCAAAGCTTTAAGGGTTCGGAATGAAAAAAATGTCTCCGTTTTTTGAACTTTAGGCAGCCCTTGGTGAACAAACCGTGAACATTTCAATGCTGCCCATCCAGTAGTTTAGATGTGCGGTTTCAACAATGAACATTTTTTCCAGTTAGGTATGCCTTATTTGTTAATCGCCTTTTCGATCTTCTTCTTTTGCATCAATTTTGATGACATTTTCAGTGGACTTTAGGCACTGTATAAGTGGAATTGCCTAAAAATTTCAGCTTTCTTGAGGGAGAGTGGAGCAATGATCGTTTAAACAAAAATTCCAAAGTGCCCAACAGCCCTTAATAGTTTTGTACAGCTAGATGTACATTTTTTCATTCTATGCGTTGTGAAAGTACGTCTTAGTTTCGTTCTTCACAATGTAGTGTATGCACAAATCGAGTCCTCCAATTAATTACAGCAAGTTTTTCGTTTTAGGCACCCAATGGTCACATTTTCTTGGAATCATTTTCTCCACTATACAGACATGCTCATGATTTTCTCATTGCGATCTCCGAACCTGTCTGTCGCCCAGAACACATCCATGAGGTAACATATCTAAGAGGTAGTTTATTTATTTGCATTAATTATGTCCAAGTAAGTACACAAAAATACAGTTGTGGCTACTCACGGAATTAGAAATTGAAACAGGTACAATTTCACTATAATTATTATTACAGTTAGTGAAAGTTAGGAGCATGGAGTGAGTGCAGATCTAAGAGAAACCATTGCATTGGTACAAATGTCAACTTTATGGTAGGCTTCTAGAAGTGAATTCATTGTTTGCCGCTGTAGTCGTTGATTCCATGGATATTTTGTCAGAGCATCGGGTTTATGGAAGAGAGGAGTGATGCAGGCTGACAATCATGGCACACGTACATTGATCTTCGATAACAAGGCCAGGCAATCCAAACGATTATATATAAGTTTATGAAGGAGTATGGTGTCAGCATGGTTATGGTTAACATATGGCATTCATCCAACAATAGCTTGTATTGCATCTCTTTCGAAGAGATTAATTCCAGTCATTCTACGAAACAAGCATTACCCAAGGATATACAACTTTCTTGAACTGATGCGCCCGAACGGTGGTGTTCCTTAAGGTTCCTGATGAAGTCTTGCAGGTTGCTCGACAGGTGTGCTTAACCAACTCGTGGCAACTTTCCCCATATCCAGCCAAATGTGGTGGTAATCTCATCAAAACTTACGAATTAAATTCAAAATCATACATACCTGGCGAAACGAACTAAGTAGGAACCTGTCATCTAATGTCTTAAATAAAAACCTTTTACACTCATTTTGGTCTACTCTTCTGCTCTTATTCTGCGATTGCATCGCGGCTAGTTTCATTATAACATTTATTCCAGATAAGAAACTTGAACCTGTATCTCTTGAGTGGGAGATTGCACAGCCGATTTTGAACAATGAAGATGAAAGTGACGTGTAGGCTTTCCAATGAGAGAAATACTGAAACTAAGTCATTATATTATTGCTCTTATATATATAATGGAAAGGTTGACTGACGACTGTGTCTCTATCTGCAAGATATTAAAAACCTTGTGGATTCAAACGAAGAGAACTAATTTATAATAGTTACACTTTATTTCATGTTGTTAATGTCGTTATGTTAGAGTGTGGGTTATACCATATTTTTCAGTTCACATTTCAACATCTTTTTTCAATGTATATTACAGTACAAACTCACAGCTTATTCCCTATACGCGGCTGTAAGTGTCGGCCTGGAAACAGATGACATCATCGAGTATTTACGAAGATTAAGCAAAACATCAATGCCAGACGGGATAGTGGAATTCATCAAACTCTGCACACTGTCCTACGGAAAGGTGAAACTCGTGTTGAAACACAACAAATACTTCATAGAATCGCCCTTCCCCGAAGTTCTCCAGAAGCTTCTAAAGGATCCGGTGATCCAAGAGTGCCGACTACGACGAGATGCAGAAATGATCACCCAGATCGAGACTAAGAAACCTGTTACACAAGTAAATAACTTAACTTACTCTTCTTCTCATTCCCACATTATCCACCCGATCGTTCATGAGGAATATCAGTTTTAGAATATCTTCATTCAAGCCAAAAATGAAGCTCTTAGTATTAAGCATTTATTGATAAAATTTTAAATTTTAAAAATAAACGTTCAATTCAACGTTTTAAATTGATGACTTCATCTCAATGGCTGGGAGTGAAAGACTCATATCACCATTGATTCTCCAAATTGAAATATATTTAAGGTTCGTTCGTATTGTTAGTTCAGAATGGTTCTGAACTGACCGAGCTCATTTATGGTTATATACACAGCGACAGAACGAGTTTGGGATATTTAGTTCACTGTTCAGACAGCCGTTATGGAACTGTATTGAACTAGTGCTGACAGTTCCGGATTTTTCTTTTCCCATGGTGGTGGAGATGAAGCTTTTATTCTTGTCAAGTCAGTTTTATCTTTAATCAATTAATCATTTTTCCATCTGTTTGTGTTATCGTTATTTCTGTTCCAAGTCTTTTGAATTTCCAAACTCTCGTGGATTAGAGAGGGACGGATTTTCGAGCAACGATGAAAGTGTTGAAGTTATCAGTTTTGAATTGTTTTGAACAATTCTCATTAACTCCCTATTTATCCTAGAAGGAACCTTCTGAACTGGTCCAGGACTCACAGTACAATCGAAATTTAATCATCCTCGTCGAGATACTTTCCATCACTGAATCAGTAATGTCGAATGGGTCATATAAAACTCTTTCATCAGAGAAAACCACCGTTTTTTAGGACGTCTTTATTTTTCAGGGCGTCATCAGTAGAGGGACCGTATACTATACGGCGTATAAGAATTGTAAAAAGTCAAGTAAAGTAGACAACTATTTCAATTCTGGACTTTTCGTGATTCACGTTGCGGACGCCATTAGTGGTCCTCCTGAAGGAGAATCAGATTTCGGTCTGATGAATTCACTTGAAGCTATTCGTTGATTCGCCCCGTTGGTTGGAGAGGGATTCGCCGGACACAAGCGTGAAACAGTTGATCAACGCCTACCTGTGCAGTTTGCCTTGGAGTTGATCTAGGAGGTTTGGGACCAGTCTCTCGTCAAGTCTCAATCCAAGAACAAGAGGAAAAATAACTTAATACAAATCCGTTTCTGCCCACTTTATCGATTGCATTTGCTACCCTGATTAAATTCTGTAGATAGGTTCCTACACCAACCATGTTTGAGATGGTCTGACCTTAAAGCGGCCCACACACTATCCAACCGTCGGCCGACAATCGGATGTGGGGGTGCCGAAAGACGACCCCCTCTCCGCACTCGCACCTGAGTTGGACAGTGTGTGGAAGGGACCCAACCGTCAGTTTGAAGTCGGACGCGTTGGATGACTAGGACAAGGGATGTCGATATCGGTAAAGAATATCGATATATCGAATATCGATATTTTTTAAAAGTATCGTTTTAGTAATTCGATATATCCAAGGAAAATATCGGCTATTCCGATATATCGGTCATCGATATTTTTTTTTCAAACTAATCCGAATTATGTATAATTCCATTGAATAATAATGCATTATTGAATTTCATTTTACTACAGGTAAAGAATTCAACCATTCAAAAATTCGATGAAACTTTACTCACGATAATAATTATGTACAGGATCCAGGGAAGTAAATTATCATGTGTAGGGTTGTAAAATCAATGTAAGTGAAGTAAGAAGGAAAATGAAAAAAATTCAATCAAACCAATATTGGTTGGGGATAGAGGTGAGGAACATCCTCTGATTGATGTGCTCTGCAGTAAGCCTCGAACTGGCTAGAACCCAAGTCTTCAAGATGTCCCTACCTTTTTTACCTACGATTTGCCTACCTCATCTGATAAAATGATCAGATCCCTATTCTTCTATGGAAACTATAAAATTAGTTTTGAGCTATAAAATGTAGGATATGGTTGATATATTACGGCTGAAAAATATCGGATCCGATAGTGTACATTTAATGTCGATATATATCGATATATCGAGTATAAAATATCGGCCAAAAATATCGATATATCGACGGAAGAATATCGATATTTTCTTGACATCCCTAACTAGGACCACCCGACATCAAGCGGTCGGGTTCCCCCCCTCCTTCAGTCCCGATTGTCGGCCGACGGTTGGATAGTGTGTGGGCCGCTTGAGTATGAGAAAAACGAGTGTGTGACTACCTGCCGACGATTCTTAACCGTTTTTCGCGATTCTTATTATGTTCGTTCCCAATTTCAGTCTAATCAAGCAACGAACCTGGGAAATTCAGAGTTCGCTATCTGGAGGTTTTGGTCTTCCAAATCTCTATATGGATCTAAAATCTTTCTACTTTCATTATTTTGGATTCGTTTTTTGTTCAACCCTAATTTTAGTATAGTTGGGAAACAAATCTTAGAAATTCTGAATTGGCTGCTGGGAGGGGGTTATATAAAATCCATCCAAGCTCTGCTCATCCTTGGATTCTTAGCCGATTTTTCTGATTCAAGTCTTCAATTCAAATTCAATTTTGTTTTGTTCAATTAAAAACTCCGTTCAGTTTTAGAGCACCTTTCGACTTCAAACTTCATTATGAAGATCCGATTTAATTTTTATTTCTTTGTTTGTTGAAGTTTAGTTTAGATGTGGAAAAAAATCTATGAATTTATTTTAATGAGAGATCGTATGTAGGGATGAATGACGGCGTAAAATCAACAGTCCCATTTATATTTGCACTATTCTCAATCGATTTTCGTGAATCTTTTTTTGATCGAATTGAACAATTTTCATGGTAACTTTATTGTTTTTAATGTTTTCAGTTTGGAGCTGGGAAACCTGGCGCTGAGATAACACCAGTTGATCCTTCCCAGACAGTCCCAGATGCAGTCCCTGTACCAGATGACATAACAGATTTTTATTCCAAAATGGACAAGGCAGATGAAGATGATGACGATCAACAAACAAGCACTGTCTCTTTTGAAGTTAACCAGGTTAGCCAATTGAACTAGATGTTTAACTTTATTAGAAAGTTATTGTATCACATGATTGCCAACCTCATGGTTCAGTCTGAAGGTGCTGTCATTCGTTAAAAATGGTCCAAATTGGAACCCAACTCTGCAAGTCTATGGAAACAACTTGCAGCCCATCACCCATCATGACAACAAATAGATTAGCAAGTGGAAGGTTACATTGATAAGGAAACGAAGTGGTAGGTGGGAACGGGAGTCAGCTGCTAGGTTATGAAATCGCAATAAGAATTTTCAAGTGACGCCACAGTAATCCCCAGTGCGCACTGTGGAAAATGTACCTATTGTGTTTCTATCTCATCAGCATTCCTGTAGGATCACAGTTGGGGTGCCATAACCTTGTGATGCAAGAACTCTCTATCATGCATTGTATCTGCTGTTTGAATACTCAGTGAGTTCTATCTTTGTATTAGCTCCATTTTGCAACGTTTTAATGTGGATTATATTAATTTATATTCCTATCTCCAATGAATGTCCACGCATCAGTTTCATAGTTATACCATTAGTATAAAAACAGAAGAAATTGAATGCCAATGCGATTTTGGAAAGTGATGAGTGAACACATTTTCCTCAATGGTTCACATCATTCATTGTGATGTACTGAACTGACCCAGACTTTTTTTTATTAACCTGGATATCCCTTGTTTGGTTGATTATCTCTGATAATTCTCCTTAATCAATATTGATCTCTGGAAAACAAGTGCTATTCAGCGCCAATTTTATAATAAGTTATACCTACATTTTTTATTATCTTACGTTTATATTTACGTTTTTTGTTTTACCCTGTCGTGTTCGCAAGAATTCACTTAAAGTTAGCTGTTGAACGGAAAAATAGCAGAATGAAACTGTGGGAAATTATGTAATTCGAAATTCATTCCGAGAGAACTACAGTCTAAAGAAAGCGAAACCAAAGTTATGAAAAAAAGTGAAACCTATAGCCTTTAGAGCTACGTAGTCCATAATGGAGCCTGAAGGTCAGCTTAAAATATGTCTTGGCCACCAGAACCATTGAAAAAGCCAAATCATTCAGCGAATTGTGATACTAGTATCTTCGTCGTTCTTGAAAGATAATAACCTCAATGGTAAATTTAATCTTATTTACGTTTTCCAACAGGAAAAAATTGAAGTGATTCAGAAGCGTTGCATAGAACTGGAGCACCCTCTTCTCGCTGAATATGATTTCAGAAATGACACTGTCAATGCTGACATTAAGTAAGTATCACATTCTTACATATGTGACACCGTGAAAACTTCTTAATAATCATCAGCTTGATGAATTAAGTCGCCATACTGGTCATCATATGATAGAAATCAAGCGAATCAGTTAACTCCATCTGTAGGTGGTGAAGCCTCACTTTCAACTAGGGTACCATTTCCAGAGTGGGCATAATTTAATTCTTCACCTACTGTTTTATGAGGAGTTTGGAGCACCTTCATGCGAAAATTTTCATAGCAAAAACGTCTGCCAAGTGGATGTGGCACATAGCTTCCTCGTATCCATAACATGACTGTATAGAGTATGCAATATGGTTCGATCCAAGCTCGAGGCTAAAACTTTATTTTCTCTTTATTACTCACGAGGACCATCTTTACATCGGTCCGAACAATCTCTGAAAATTTCATCGAAATCAGTCATGAACTCCCGGAGTTATGCGTGTAACAAGGATTTCACGTTTGCGGATGCGCAGAGGCTACTATTGATCCGGGGGTCATGAAACTCATAGGGGACCATCTGAACATCAAACCGAACAATCCCTGAAAATTTAATCCAAATTAGTCAAGAACTCCTGGAGTTATGCTCGTAACAAGGATTTTGTTTGCGCATGCGCAGAGACTACTATTGATCCGGGGGTCATGAAACTTATAGGGGACCATCTACACATCAAATCGAACAATCCATCTACACATCAAATCGAACAATCCCTGAAAATTTCATCGAAATTGGTCAAGGACTCCCGGAGTTATGCGTAACAAGGATTTCACGTTTGCGCATGCGCAGAGGCTACTATTGATCCGGGGGTCATGAAACCTATAGGGGACCATCTACACCCCAACCCGCAGAATCCCTGAAAATTTCATCAAAATCGGACTATAACTTCGTGTAGTTTTGCCCGCAACAAGGATTTGCTGACAGACAGACACACACGGAACCAAAATTGTTCAGAAAGATCTAAAACGCAAAATGCGAGTGGAATTTTTGATTTTGTAGACAAAAAAAATTTCACATTCCAAAAGTGAAAACAATGCTTCCGCTACCTTGGAAGCAAAATTGCCTACTCATTATCCCCTTGGTTGAGTTGATATTCCTTTGCAGTTTGGTAGCGTGCGGGTTGCAAACGTGCCAAGTTGCAGATGTGTGATTTGCGGAAAAACTGAAGTGGTGGGAAGAAATTCAGTAGTCAGTCGTGCAGGTTGCGGACATGAGACATTTCCCTTCGAGAAAACACGTTGTTTTCAGAGTGTTTTTTTACATCTCTTATCCCAAAAATCACAATCCTACGGCCATCAGAATGCGAGTAATTTATATTCAGAAAATCCCTACCGTCAATGAAAGTCCTGCCATCAGGAGGAATATTGATGGAAGTACTATCGACGGGGTTCTGTTCTGCTCCCTAAGCTTTCCTTCTGACGCTGCACAACGATTGTCTCTGAGTTAGCCGAATTTCTCTTGAAAAATTACGTGCATTGGAACGGATAACTCTTCCCTCACCCGTTTCCGACTCTGTTCTTTATTCATGATCACTTCTTGCTGAATGGCCCTGATCTCAGTGCAGATGAGGCTTGTTCTTGAGAGTATTGTCAGGTTTGGACATTTTTCAGTTTTGAGGTGACACCATTACTGGAAAACGTCCAAAACAAGGGCTTGTTTCACCTGTGATGTTGACGTAACCTCCGTTGATAGACTGGTTTACGTAATGCTGTCTATCTGATCTCTGCACTGATTCCGCAAATTGCACGGATCCATCACAAAGTCGAGGCGGTTTCCCAAACAGCACGATATTATTGACAAACTCACCTCTACCCTTCTCTACCTGTCCCCAAGTCGCCCAGAGCCTGGAATACTACTGAACAACAATGGTGGTATCTTTCATAGTGGCCTACTTGTGCATCCTTCAGGTGTGGTAGGGTGGGAAGAAGGGGACATTACCCCTGGGGATCGAGTGGGGCTGCTAAATTATCAAAACATGAAAGAGAGAGCGAGAAAGAAAGGAAGAAAGAGAGAGAGAGAGCGGGCGGTCTAGTAGATTGACTCGATGGTAAGATCATTTCTCACCAGAGTGCTTTGTTTCACCTTCCTTTTCCTACTTTCTGCTGTGTTTCCTTCATACGTATGTATTGTATGGTGTATAACATAGGCATGAGGTAATATTCGTCTTAAATTTACGATCTGTAGGATCATAAAAGAAAAACATTTCAAAACCTATGCAGCTCAGACTCTTTGCAGACTTTGTTGTAGGCACTTGTAGAAACAATGCTGAACTGATCCCTTTTCAATTTCACCATTTCGTTCAAAACATTCTTCATGAACATTCTGTCCTTGACTGTTTTTAGTATCGATCTAAAACCATCAGCAGTACTTCGACCATATCAAGAGAAGAGTTTGAGAAAAATGTTTGGCAATGGACGTGCTAGATCCGGAGTCATTGTCTTACCATGCGGTATGTAATTTTTAAATATGTGAATTCCGTCTTGGTCTCTCTCCAAAATTCCATTGTTTCTGTAGCTTTTACTTAACGTTTTTTGATTTCATGCAGGAGCTGGTAAAAGCTTGGTTGGAGTTACTGCTTGCTGTACTGTTCGCAAGCGTGCAATAGTTTTGTGCAATTCAGGTGTTTCTGTTGAGCAGTGGAAGCAACAGTTCAAAATGTGGTCGACCGGTTAGTATGTTCCTTGAAATTATTATTATTGTAGTATTTCATCTCTACTGTTACTTTTCAAATTTAAGTATGGGAGCCAGATCTGATTGGGAAGACTAATAACTAATGGCCGTTGCCTATTTGGACGGTTCAGTGGGATGTCAGAAAATAGGGTAATCCTTGAGGATTTCATCGGAAATCATCGCTGAACAAAAAAGTTTCTTTGAACTTGGGTCCGCTAATAAAGTGTTACAAATGAAAGCCTCAAAAAACAGAAAATTGTTTCCTTACAGTCATTCAAGAATTTCTCTAAATACCTAAGTATTACTTTTCAACTTGGAATTGACAATGAAACTTTGATAAGAAGCTTAGAATGTAAACACTACGGCTCACTCAGTTGTTCAAATATTTAACTGTAAGTTTCTACCCAAGAGCCTTCCAAGGAATAGTTAAAACCAATTTATCCTTAATCAAGGCTTATTCTCGTTTTTACAGCTGATGACAGCATGATTTGCCGATTCACCTCAGAAGCTAAGGACAAGCCCATGGGATGCGGTATTCTCATCACTACATATTCCATGATAACCCATACTCAGAAAAGATCCTGGGAAGCTGAGCAAACTATGAAATGGTTGCAGACTCAAGAATGGGGTATTATGGTACTGGACGGTAAGCAACTAACATTCATTTATGCTGATAAATGTGTAATGCATATGGTTAGTTGGCCCTTCCCGATTTTAAAATCTGTCGCCTTGGGAGATGAATCAGACGTTTTCAAGCGTCTGGGTCATCCTCTGAGCATAGCGGAGCATTAATAACCGTATCCACCTCAATGGAAGGGGCAACTATGCCATTCCATCACCCTCACAAATGACGTATAGTTAAGTTGGTGGTGTTGATCACTGTTCCTGTGACAACAAGCTCTAGTAGCATGTATTGGAACAAACAGGTTAGTTGGTAGAGTAGTACTCTACGGTAAAGTGAATCTGACTCTGTGTGCCCACACAGCTTGATGGGCGGTTTTCTGGTCGATATTCATAGATATAATATCAGTGGATGGAATGAGCCCACCTATACATACATCTGTTTGCTTCTCCCAGAGAGCTTATCATTAGTGCACAAAAAAAAGAACAAAAACACGTATTGTTTTCATTTGCGCCCGTGCTTTAAATGATAGGTTTTTCAACAAATGGAATAAATTCGCTAAATGAGTGCCTTTATTTTTCAATTGACAGTCTTCCAATAGATTTGTAGGGGCTGGTCGTCTTGGGTATGATATCATCGGAATCCATGTGTGAAACATGTTTACCCTATCCGTAAATAGTTACATTGACAGGATTGGCCAGCTTGGTCAAAATTATGACCAACTTGATGAACATCCTTCTCTATTTCCTGCAGCTTTTGATATGATCTTACCTCCCCAGTCTATTTTCCATTCAGTCCACACAAGTTGTATCGCCGGCATCTAGTCAAAACGAATGGGTGGTAGTATGATACTATTTCCTTACTAGCGTCTTTGGCAGAGCTATCAGCAATCCCTTTCCCAGTTATGCTCTGGAGTCCAACAGAATATAACTAATATTTCAGTTGAGCGATGTCCTTGTATTTTTATGATAATGTCAATCATCTGTGTGGTAGCCCAATTCCTTCAATTCCCCTGTAAAAAATTCTGCAAAGTTACTGCACAAAAATTTGCAATTTCTGGACTTAAGAGAGTTAGTGACGCTTCTTTTTCTAACTTTGTCCTTAGGGTTAAATTTAATCGGTAAATGAAGGGAGTTACAGCCATTTTGGTGAATTAAGGTTTAAAATACGGAAAAATGTTAAAAGTGAAAAAAAAAAAACGGATTTGGGGGGGATTGGAATTCAAAAGTTGCTAAAAATTAGTTGCAGAATCAACCCCAGACGTTTGGATAATTAGTTCTGGAACACCCTCTATACATATTGTTATGCACTATACATCCTCTAGTTGCTCTTGTTTTTATTTTTGAGTATTTTCGTCCGCTGTAGAAGTTACTGAATGGTCATTGCTGTATTCCTTGATGCGCAGTGTGGCAATATCTTATTCTGCGGAAAATAATTAGTTCTTCCTCGCCGATTCAATGTGACAGTGGAATCATTTATGGTGATGCGTGCTTTCAGCAACCCAGGGTTAACAGTTTTCCTCAGAATTGTACCCTGTCCCCTTTGACATATTGTGTAATGCCACCTTTGATTGAGATGCCTCATAACTTCCAAAATCAAATAAATAATCCTTCGTGTCATAATTTTTATCATTTTCCACTTCACAGAAGTCCACACGATTCCCGCAAAGATGTTCAGGCGTGTACTGACGATTGTTCAGTCTCATTGTAAGCTTGGATTAACTGCAACCCTTCTCAGAGAGGACGATAAGATCGCTGACTTAAATTTTCTCATCGGGCCTAAACTCTACGAGGCCAATTGGCTAGAACTTCAGTCTAAAAACTATATTGCTAAGGTTCAGTGTGCTGAAGTATGGTGCCCGATGACACCCGAATTCTATAAAGAGTACTTAACTCTCAAAACGAGCAAAAAACTGGTAAGTAATGAAACGTTTCCTCAGCATTATCTATATTCTAATGTTGTCCATTTGAATTGAGGAAATTAACTGGCTGAAGTTTTCAATGTGCTGCGGGAGAAATGTTATTTTAAACTAAGATGGGAATTGACACTAATAGTGTAAAACAGATTACATTATTAGACTTCATTATTAGATGTATATGTGGTGATTAGTGATTATCCACTACATATACTGAAAGATAGCTGGTGTTTTTTGGTATTATGTCAGAATAGAAGAGTTAGTAGAGCCCCAAATCACCTTGAAGCAGGACAGAGCACTTGGAACTATTGATTACTACAGCAAGGAAGAAATGGCTGCTGTTGAATGATTTGAACGGTATGCTTGTTTCGGTGAAGAAAACAGAACAGCTAAAGGAATTAATGAAACACGTTAACTTATTGCTTCCAATTTTGTGGGACTTTTTGTGTAGTGATGAAGGCTATTGTTTCCGTTCACGCTACTATTCTTTAATGAAAGAGTTATCTTCGACTGTGGGTAACAGATGCAATTTAGGGAGCACCTCTAGTAGCTGATACTGCTGCCATGTTGACTTGCCAGTTAAATTCACTATCCTCCAAAGAAACGAGCGAACGCAGTGGCAATCATACGATTTTCCTAGCACTATCACATGTCATACGGTTGGGGGATCAGTAAAAGTTGAAGTAGAGCAGCTAAAGGAGACGTGGAATATGATTTTACTATGTGGAACCACCTCGATCATCTGAGTGAGATTTGAGGCTAATTTCTCTCTTAATCGCTCTAAATTGTGAACTGTGTAATTGAGTTGAGTGATTTGAACAATATTTGTGTGTTCTTACGATAAACCTTTCACATTTCTGCGATATTTCAGATTATTGGGTTTTATATTTTAACAAAAATCCAACTTTTCAATAGCTTGAGGCTACCACAAGAAACTTCTTTCTATTTAGAGGTATGTTAGGTTCACTCGTTTCCACTTAGAGGTTTTTAAATTTCAATAACTCTGCAGACCTGAAGATTGGTGTATTAACTGAGGTACGTTCATTCTTGGATAATGAGTGACGGGCAAAGGGGTGTGTTCAGTAAACCACCAAGGTATTGTACTGGTTGAAGATTTTTGACTTGTTCTATATTGTAGAAATGTCAACAATAAAATTGTGAGATTTGAAGAAGTGAGATCTGTTTGAGAAACTGAAGAAGACATGAAGTTGAGAGATATGTTCAACTGGTGGAGGAGGTATAAAACCTAAAACATAAAGCCTGTATCAAGGCTAACTAGTTAGTGTTATAAAAAATGAAAAAAATACTATCTAGCAGAATGCGATTAGTATATGTACCTTGCTTGGTTTAGTATGCTGTTACTCCACTTCTCTAATGAATTATTTTGTGGAAGTTTGTAGTGGTTTTAATTTACTACACGTTTGTTTCAGCTTTTGTACACGATGAATCCCAATAAGTTTAGGGCTGCTCAATTTTTGATAAAGTACCACGAGAAGAGGGGAGACAAAACGATTGTTTTCTCTGATAATGTTTTCGCTTTGAAACACTACGCGATAAAGATGAACAAACCTTATATTTATGGACCCACGTCACAGGTAAGATATTTCTTGATAATTCACTTACTCCCGAGTTGATTGCGACTGGCTTTGATTGTATCTGTGAACTAACTTGGTCACTTGCTTTCATATGTTGTACCGAAAAGGAATCTTAGTATCGAGCACATTGATTTATAAGAATGTAACCGTAAAACTCGAATCACAAGTTGACAACATCCCTTTGTAAAATCACATTTCAACATGAACTATTCTAGGCCTCATTTCAATATTTGCTCACTATCATGGTTGTAACTGTGAAGGGGGAATGGTGAACAATTTGGTCATTTACACCAAAATCCTACGACACCATGTTATAGATTTCAAAGCAAAAACTAAAGCTCTCGGTCATATCTGATTTTGAAGAAGCGCGTGAAAGTTTGTAAGAAAAAATGTAGATATTTGCAACCCTGCTGGATGGACGTTGTTTCGAATGAGGTACACCCAGAATGTTCAGTTAAATAAGTATAAGACGGCGCTGGGTTATACAGTACCCGCACGACCTATCGGTCATGAAGGTAGGGTAGCCCTTGCTCCTTCAAATCCATCGCATCAGTAATTTGGTTTGATATTTTCAATAATAATCATTTGCAATTAACCATCACATGAAAAATAAAAATTGAAATATACATAAGATTAACCCGCATTTAAAATTCAGTTGTTTTACATTTCATGTAGTGTAGAATCCAATAATGGAAAATTCTTCGTCCACCGCCCGGAACTTTTTTCGGAAACTAATGAAACGAAGTAAATGTAGCTCGGATTAAAATCACAAATGGGGTCTCGTTTGAACTGATTCTTAAGGGCTATTAGGGTAAGGGTGAAAATTGGAATTGATACTAACGTTTCAACTTGCAAGGTTATCAGCCAGTAAAACATTGACCTTCCATTTCCTGATTTTGGAGTTAATCATACTACTCTGAATAATAATTTTGTTCTATGCTAATGATTTTGTCCATTTAGCAAGTTCGAGGCCTGCTCATAATGCTGACCAGAAACTAATCATCAGTACCTAATACAATTTATACTGTCCTAATTTTGTATTCCTTGGACGAGTGTTAACGCCATTTCCAATATTGTTCGGTAGGTGATGCGCTCGCAAATATACCAACTCCCATTTGCTTCCTATCGCCTATTCACCAAACCTAACTTTTTCGATTGCAGAACGAACGTATCCAAATTCTCCAAAACTTTAAATTTAACCCCAAAGTGAATACGATATTCGTGAGCAAAGTAGCAGACACATCTTTCGATCTACCTGAAGCTAACGTCCTCATCCAGATCTCATCGCAAGGCGGCTCTCGTAGACAAGAAGCCCAACGTTTAGGAAGAATTCTCAGAGCCAAAAAAGGTAAGGGAAAATTCGTGTGAGTGTGTTTCACTGATCAGGGAACGTGATTGTACAAACAGACTTGACATATCTGTATTAAAAGGACAGTTCTTGAGTCCCCTAATAGAATTGTGTATAGACTCGTATTACGTTGTATTTACGCAATAAACAAGCTACATCATGTAAGTTCCGAGGCTGGACCTAACCATTTACTGGTTCATAACATTTTCGCCCTCTTTGTTGACCACCCCGAAAATTTGTAACATGCAACCATCATAACCAGGAACCAGTTGAAAATAGTGAAACTACCCCTCAGCGAAATCCTAAAACAAATTAACTGCATCTTGCTTGATATCGACGTATAGTAAAACGTAAACCAAAGGTGTTATTTATGTAAACATTCCCCACAGGCGTTTCAGGTCAAACTGGGCGTTGGAGAAGTATTAAACTCTTACAGTCGGGAAACACTTTCCTACCTATTTGTGAATACTTAATGTATTTATTCATATATTTGATATTACATTGTTCCATTCAAGGCAGGGATCTTCAATTTTTCTGAAAATATTATGTTGTATATATCACTCAGAAAAGATGTAGCTTTCTAATATGCCTTATAATATTACTAGATATGGATATAGATATAGAATTTGTCAATAAGTGCATTCGTAGAAAACAGTGATCAGAATTAGGTACCTAATGTTGATTAATTAGGAAGGACGAAATTGGAATTTTTGCTCAGCGTAATGAGTATTAAACTTTACAAATTTAAACTAATACCTCTACTATTACTCTCATTGTCTTGGCTCGATTCACTCAATCTTAAATTATTTTGTCATTATCGATAGGCAGGGCTATGCCGGGCGAATCCGGGCCTCCTCTAAAAAAACAAGTCTGCGTACTATTGTTACCATATACCGAAATAAATCATGAGCCATAAAAATCCCCCCCCCCCCCCCACGCACTCATCGGGCTGTCAGTAGGTAATTTATTACACATTACCAAGTACCTACGCAAATAGTTTGAAAGAAATTAATGAGAACATCTTTCTCCAAACTACAGATCTAATTACATTGATATCAAGTTTGAGAAACAGAAATGTCTTTGGTAGATTAAAGGCACATAATGGAGCCTTACTGTAAATGAAAAATATATATTAATGTTTGATCATATTACAGACCTTAACAGTTGTTCTAAAGGTTGATAACTGAACATGGCGAATTTTGTTATTCAACTCAACAGGTGCGGTAGCGGAGGAGTACAACGCCTTCTTCTACACGCTGGTGTCCCAAGATACTTTGGAAATGGCGTATTCGAGAAAACGTCAACGGTTTCTAGTCAATCAGGGTTACAGTTATAAAGTAGTAACGAAACTGGCTGGCATCGAAAATGTGAGTGTATAGGCACCTGCATCACAATTTAACCAACGTACTTTTTAAGTTTATCGGTCCTCACTAAAGCTGTATTACAAAAAAGAATCCTTTAGTATTCAGTTGATTGTTGTGAAAATAATTGCCCGTTTTAAGATAGTTTTAGTACCGTTCTCATATTAACCAGAATCTAGTGCACTAGTGAATAACATAACCTTTTCCAGGAGCAACGTTTTTAGGGCCCTATTAGGCGCGTGCCTCACACTATTTCCATTGTCCTTGTAGACTTTCGCCGAATCGTAGTTTTACAAC
Organism: Creontiades dilutus; assembly: GCA_031894815.1. Lineage (NCBI taxonomy): Eukaryota > Metazoa > Arthropoda > Insecta > Hemiptera > Miridae > Creontiades > Creontiades dilutus. The sequence goes on along the minus strand of JAVIWC010000733.1, from coordinate 158,841 downwards.
CTTCTGATGCAATTTGTGAGCTTTTTGCTGAACTAGTCACTTCGATTCAGTAACCCTCATTCAGGGGGCAGTACACCTTTAATTTTCACCCTCCTCCAACAGGTTTCATGGCAGTAGCGATATTATGGGGGGCAAAAGAAAGTGCGACAGAATGGATTCCCTGCCTCTTACCTCACTCTTGGCAATCTTCATAATTCATAAATTGTTCATTTGTAATACATGGAAGGGTAACATGTATCAAGCACATGAATCATTCGATTGAGAAATGATGTTGATTGAAAATGGACGAAAATAAAGGAGAAAGACAAAGGTCGTGAGTGGGGGTGGTAAATTCCTTTGGTGGGGAATTGATAAATAGGGGGCTCTAGGTCTAGGAGGCCTCCCATAGGGGAGGAAAGGTTAATCTTAATTAGAAACTGATTAAATATGGAAGCAGGAGTATTTATTCGCAGTCATCATTCAACCATCAGTTAGATGACATACTATTTAGAAAAAGTTACAGTCTGACAACAAGATCTTATGAGCAACTATTCCAAAATGTTCGTATTGAATTTATGTTAAACTGAGTTGAAATGTTAACACTTTTTGTGGGGGGAAAAAACAGGAGAACAGGTTGCTGTTGTGGGATTGTCCGCTTTTCATAACCAACTGACATAGCTTCAACAGTTATTAATGGGGAGATTGCATCTTTTTCAGCGAGTCCTCATTCGTCCATTCATATATTGAGCCCAGGTGGTTCGTTGCCACCCAAAATCCGTAAATGTGCTCTCACCAATTATTGAAGAAGTCCTCATACTCGTCCATTCATATATTGAGCCCAGCTGGTTCATTGGAACCCAAAAGCGTCATGGCTTGACCAACATAAATGCATCTGGATTCGTGCATTTTTCAGCCGAGTTAATAAACACAAATCCGAGATGGGGCTTTTGCTGAACCACGTATATGAGTGATTGGAGTTCGTGGATGAGAAAGTAGAACTCTCAATCACCAGATTGCACAATCTCCATCTTGATTGTCTACAAGGATGTGTCCGTAAGCCATAGTTTTCAGAATCCAGCTTCATTTTATTTGTTCATTTATTTTTTTTTAAGCGTATATTTATATATTTATTATATATTATATATTGAACATAACAACTAGTTACATCATACATACATACAGTAAGTAACTATCAAGTTATTTAGCTATAACATAATTACTCAATTTTATGGTGAGAGTTCACTAACTAGCACCACACTACACTATCACATCGGTATCAGCATCCCAAGTCCAAGGGTTTGGTCCTCTTCAGGCGCCGAATAGTACTGGAGTTGTCAAGAAGCTGAATGGCTTCCAAATTAGTATGAGCGTGAAGCCGCTGTTCATATCTTCGAGCTAATTTTTTCGCAGTATCTCTTACGGTTCCCACTCTGAGATCTTTATGGAGGTCGTCATTTCTGATGTACCAGGGAGCGTTTACTGCACACCTCAGTACTTTATTTTGGAAAGTTTGAATCATTTGCATGTTAGATTTTGCTGTGCAGCCCCATAGTTGGATGCCATAAGTCCAAATAGGCATTAGCAATGTCTTATACAGACGAATTTTGTTATAAACGTTGAGTTGTTGTAAAAGTTTGTAAAATTTTGTTATAAAAGTTTGCGAAATTTGATTTGCAGCTCTTGCTTTTTTTTCTTTACGTGTTCCTTCCACTTCAACTTTGCGTCCAGGGTCATACCCAAATATTTGGCAGAGTAAATCCGAGTAGTTCATTTTATAAGAAAATTCGCTAAAAGTTGTGTGTCCTCTTCTGAATTTAATAAGTAACAGTTTCTGTGTACGTGTTGCTGCATTGCAAGAATCGTAGAACCACGTACCAAGTTGTGAAAAGGTGTTAGAGGGAATAGGCAGACTAGAATATAACAGAAAGTCCAGACAGAAGTGATTTAGATGAGTAAAAGTTAATTTTATGAAGGGCACACTCGTAGATGTCATTGTGTAAGCACAAAGGAGCCATTTCTTTTAGGCAGGAATTTACAATTTGGTTCTACAGTGGGATGTTATTAAATTTAATCTTTTGAAAATTCCAGGATCCAGACATCATGTACAAGACTCGAGAAGAACAGGCGTTGTTGCTCCAGCAAGTGCTCGCAGCCTCGGACCTGGATGCAGATGAAGAACGGATACCTGGTGAAGGCTTCCGCCCGGGAGCCAAGAGGTCTGCAGGCCACATCGGATCTATGTCTGGTGCTGATGACGCCGTTTACATGGAGTACAAGAGAAGCAACTCCCTTATCAAACACCCGCTTTTTAAAAAATTCCGCACCTAAAATATGTACAATTTGTTGTATCATTTGTACACTTTTTATAAATTTATTGTAAATTAAAACTATTCTAACAAATTACCCCATCTAAGTTTCAATCACTAAGATGCTCCCTAGGTTTGTTTGTCCACACTGAATAAGAATTGAGGTCAAGGAACAGGGCAGGAATCGTCACAGCCAGGATGTTGGATCCCAGGTCGCTGCCAAGGCCAATAGCAAACTAGACAGGACATATTTGTTTCCCTTCACCAGCCTACTTTACACCTCAACACAACTTACTCCCTTTTCCAGACAACGGGGACTCACAGTCTTGTTTATTTATAAATGGCTGTAGATGGATCAGCGTAAGAAGTCATACCCTGCCAGATGCAAGAAGAAAAGAACTAGCAGTCTGATAGCCCTTCTCTACCTCCTCCTCTGATTCACCACCCACTCCTGCAGATTCACCAGTGGGAGGGCAGGGCTTGCAGATGGTGGGGATGAGTGTAGAGGGGGTGATGGACTGCACACAGCCAATTTCCCCCTTCTTGTCTTCATGTAACTTCCTAAGGTGACCCAACTGTAGTTCAACTATGGGTACATCAACATCTTCTTCTGGAGACAAAGAGATAGTATTAGCGGCTCTGCTTTGTGAGCCAAAAGCATTTGCGTTTCCAAACATAAGCAGAAGAGTGACGACATTGGAAAGTTTGCCACCAATATCCAAGACCTCACAAAGGATCCTGAGGCGCCCAAGAATTTGATGGACTTCAAGATCATTAGCAAATTTGTCAACCATCCATCACTTACCTACTCAAGTCAAAAGTTTTTCTTTTCGGATGGTTTCTTTACTTCATTTTTGAGATTCTAAGGATCTTGATTATATATTGATGATCAACTACATATTACTGAAAATAATAAACCAACAGTTAATGAATCAGAAGCAGCCCACTGAAAAGAAGGGGTTGAATGAACTAGACACAATTGTATATAAAATAATACTTCTATTTTCATGTCATGAAAATATTTACGAAAGTACACAAAGTCTGGAGAAACAATTTTTTTGTCCTTCAAATTATGTATGTTACATTTGTATATTTGAGTACGTAACTAATTGCATAAGCTCTACTTCGTCCATGGATCAGTTTATTACTAAACTCATAGTAGATGAGTAATATGAACCTACATTCACTTGCAAGACTCTTATATCGAAAAATGTAATAAATTATTGTTGTCTAGACGATTATCACATTTACTAGAATGATAAAATTGGTAAGTGCTAATAGATGAATCATTGTAATTTGAACGACCCTTCAACGCTTGAAAGGCTTTTACATATCAACAGGTAGGTAGATACTGAAGAACTTTCTGGGTTTAGAAACAATTCAAAAGCTCAAAAGTATTCATAGATGATTTTCCATAAAGACACTGGAAGGCACTTATACGGCCCTAATACACAAACACATCAATTGAGACCTAACAGTTCATATGTAATGTTTCCTATTAAACATGTTTTGCCACGCAAGGGCCCAATCATTTCAGGACATCGTGTCATCATAATTGGTTAGGGGAAGTACGTTTTATTAACTCAACATCCTGAGGAACTAAGCTTTCGAAACATCGTAGTTATATAATGCTGAATGGGAGAGAGGTCTACATGTAGGTTAACAAAAAATTGTATTGCTAGGTACCTATTTATCAACTACTGGACAATAAACCCAAATGACTGGGGCTATCCAAATTTTGGCATTGCTTTGTCAATGAAATTATCACGTGCTGTTAAATTTCATCTACTGAATATTCTCGTTGTAAATAGGCTACACCTCCTAAGAAGTTACGCCGTGAGAACGTCAAGAACTAGATGTTTTTCAACCGTAATTTCAATAGATATCAACAAACAGTCATCTAATATTAATTAGATTTAATTTAAGCCCTTCTTGAAGAAATGAATCAATATTGTCTGAGTGCCTTCATCAATCTGAAACCAGTATCACTACGAAAACAATCCACTATATCTGTCAACTGAATGTACCTTCTGAGACAATCAATCATTTTTGGGTCTGCCGCTTACTACCAAAACTAGGTAATATACATTTAGGTGCATTTTTACCTTCGTTACGTTGATGATATTTTCATGATCTGTTCATTTAGGTAATTTCAATATAGTTTTTTATAGTAATGAACGCTAGGTAAATCCTTAGTACTTATTTATTAGTCTGGGGTGCCTTTAGTACTTTGTGACTCGAATTGGGGAGATAGAATGTACACATACATCTGGAATTTTTACTTGATGGAAATAATCAAGTAATGTACCAATAAAGGAAGTGGAATTTGGGCTTCCAGCTCAGTATTGATCGCCTTTAAAAAAGTTAAATTAGAAAATGCATCCTGCAGGTAGTGAAGCCCATTTACGTTTACGTGATGAACGTTCTTTTATTGATAGATGATCTGGAAGATCAACCTTCTTGAAGGCTACGTTTTGCCATTTTGTAGGAAACGCGGTCAATTGAAAAATTACAACTTGTCAAATCTCAGTGAGGTTGAAACTTTTCAAAATTTTAATGCAAATCATGCTTTTGGGGAGTGAGAAAATGTCAAAACGTTGATATTCTAACCTTTCATGGCTAAATTCCCATTTAAAAGCCGTATATTTGCTTTTATACAACAAGAAGATAAATTGAATGAATACGTCTCACCCGCTCAATTTGAAATTGAAATTTCGATTCATTGAGAACTTTTCAACATCAAAACACACAGATACTAATTTTATCACAGATTCCGATCTACTTGTCCAACTAATTTTTACATTACTAGAAGGATTGATTTAGAACTTTTGAGATGTGAGCACACAGATGACCAAACTAAACAGAACACTGACCTCCATAAAAACAGTAGTTCTTGAGCTCTGGCAGGCTGGTATCGTTACTGCAAGTACTATGAGTGTACAGATAACCTAATCCCTAGCGATAGAAAAATCAATTCTTATCAACATGAACTTGTGAAAAAGTTGAAAACTCCTCCATAAATCTAGCGTGTTAGTGGTGTGTATGTCTAGTGCTGGAATTTTTCAGACACATTCAAGAAATTTACTGTTTTACCAGCCTTCTCAGCTATGTTCTTCGAGAAGTATTTTACGTCACAAAACGTGACTCCTTCAAGAATGTTGAAAAATTGGATTTAACGAATGGTCTAACATTTCCATTTGTTACAAGAGTGAGAAGAGGTGAACAATTGAAATGAAAAGTATTCACGAGTGAGAAATATTGATGATTACAACGGGTGTTTATTGGGTCAATTCTTGAGTGACCTCAGGAGTGGGGGAAGCACGTAAGCTAGCTCTCTCAGTATCCATCATGACAATGACTGAGTAGGTTTATCTCATCAATTGCGCAATGTATCAAGTTTGTAGCTACAGGAGTTGAATCAGCCAAAATCTTGAGGAGATTAACTGCGTAGTTGAGGGAAGAGACATTACCGAGAGCTCAAGTGTATGGCCCAAACAATTTGTGGCAGGTGGTGAGGAAGGAAGGAGAACCTTGAGTATGAAAGCAAAGTCACAATCGTCAACTGGCAAGGTTTTGGCCACCATTTCCTTGACCTGGCTTGCTAATTCTTGATTTCTGATAAGATAAACAATAAATGCTGCTCATTACTGTGAAATTTTGAGTGAAGTCAGAATTGCACATTGCCACAAAAGACGAGACCTACCAGAGAAGTGATTCTTCCTCACAACAACGCTTGCTTCCATGCAGCAACCCTGCCTCAAGAAAAATTGGTGCAACTGGGTTGAGAGACACTGGAACAACCTCCTTACAGTCCAGACTTGTCTCCTCGCAACTTCCATGTATTTGGTCCTCTTAGGGAAGCTTTCAGAAGGCAATTCCACAGCAATGAGGTTGAAGCCTACGTGCACGATTGGCAACAGACACGACCTGACTCTTTCTACACGGAGTGCATCAGAACATTGCCTACACACTGGGAAAAATGTGTTTCCAAATCAAAAGATTATTTCTTTGATGTAGGAAACTTTTTTTTGTTAAAAAAAAGTAAATTTTAAAAAAATAGAGTCTCTTTTATATTGGATTCACCCTTCTAGTGAAATGTGGAACCAATCACTAGTTGAGAGGCAGTTGAATAGGGAAAGAGGGGGCATTGAGCGAAGGGACCAGTCCCGCAACCTGAGCCCTCAACAGCTACTCTTGAGATGATTTATTGTTTTCTCCCTTCCAAAACCTTTCTGCGTCACTCAATTGACCACTTTTCAGCCGATGTAGTACATTATTTAAACATTAAACTCAAAATGTTTAGTACTTTCATATATATTTGGTTTCAGTTCCCATGTTCAGGGCATTCAATGCATTTTCTTATCACTTACATGGGGTATTAACATGAGCGCTCCATAAATTAATAAGGGAGTATTTTGCATTGACTCTAGATCAGAAAAGGACCGCCAATTTCAAAGTTTTTTTTATTGGGTTTCGAGGGGCTTGACTACCTTTCACAAGTAGTAGGAAAAATAGGAAAGATTCCAATCTGATAGGTTACAGTGAAACATTTTCAATATTTCTGAATATACCGTATTATACTTTAAAATATCTATTATGATTTAGAGAAAATCCAATTAAAAATTATGATTTTCACTTTGTTCATCCATTCATTCCATTAATATAATAAAATAAAACGGAATCAAACTAATTTAAACGATGTTTAGGATGGGGAGGGTGAATTAGATTATTTCAAAGATTAGAATCCAAATTCATTGTCTGAACTAAATTTCTGCCATTGCTTCTTTTTACACCAAAGATTTTTAAAAAGATATCATCACTATTGTTTTTTCGCATCAATAAATTAGTTAGTGATGAAAAACGTCGTTAGGTACTGAGAAAGAAACTACTCTACCCATGTAATTACTTGAAGGGAAATTGTTTCAACAAAAAATAAAATAAAAATATTAAAAAACTGAAAATTCAAGTACATTTTTAAGCTAGATGATGGGGAAAAAATCCATGAAATACTCAATACTCTCATTGAACTCCCCTCGTAAGTCCTAATAGCTTTAGAAGAATCAATTAATGCAATACTAGGCAGGTGACCAGTTCGAATTTCATAATTTTGAAAAGAATTTTAACCAAATGGCTGGATGGTATGAGCTCACTTTCGCATTGATTACCACGTTAATAGTGTTTTTGAAAATACTTTTTCAAATGGAAAAGCCCCATTCATCATTAGAGGATTATTTTGAGAAACCATGATTGCTTATTGAATAACATGTACTTAGGTATATATGTATTTCAACCTTTAATGACTGGTGACCTCAACTATCAAAAAATTGAATCTAACAATCTACCTGATTTATTCCAAGAAATAAAGTAAGATCAAAGTGATTGATTGAATAATTAATAATGTTCATAAACTCAAGTAGAATAGTATTTTCCTTGATCACATGCTTTTTTGGAAGTCAAAGATATTATATTTTCAACTAAACAAACTACCACATGGATGAGAACTAACAAAAAATAACTACCATAATTTTAATAAAAATATAAAGTCAGAAATGTACAAAACATCTTAAAACATAGCAACAGGGCGTTTAGGATTACATTAATTTGTTCAAATTTGTTTCTAAGTCAGACCAATATAGGGTGCCTGCACTGATTTTCAATAGGTACCAACACTATAATCTAGAATATAATTTAGTTGCCATTTGGCAAAGGGAAGGGGAATTAATTTAGAATTATGAATGAATCTGAAAAATCCATTATCCTGTTTGCTTTTCACAGTTCCTCCTGTTTGTTGTTTAACATTGAACTGGTTCGAGTAACATATTCGGTAGGTTAGCCACAAAAACTGCGCTTACTTGATTAATAGCTAGCTGATTAGCATTGGATGTGGTGGTATGCTGAACGATCATTGCGTTTGGTGCCTCGAGTAGGATACAAGTGTTTATACGTGGAGGCCTAACGAGCGCCGTGTTCTACTCGAATGACACATCAACAGAGCCGAATGAGGCACCAAAGTTTGCTTCAATACTCATGGAACAAACTAATGAAACAGCTTGAATAAAGTGCCTGGGATTCGACGATGACCCCCATTCGTAAAAATGTTCATTTAAAAATACGGACTGGTTTTGCAATGAGTTCTTGAGCATTGCACTTTGTCATAGTACCAAATTGAACACAACATGTTGTTCGAAATTAAACCCGTAAAATTAATTACCAACCTCAAGCGATTGTAGTTACAATTAAGAAGTGACATTTTTACATTCCGTTATCTTTAAGGGTGTGAAAAATGGGTGAAAGAAAAAAAAATGAATATTTTCGCAAATTACAACAATGTGAAAAACATTTCAAGGAAAAAAGAACCAAATTTAATGGAAAAAAAACAAGACTCTATGCAAATCAAACAGCCATCGGGTTACATTCTTCATAAAATAAAATATCTATGTACCATCTACATAACAATATTTTTTACCTAACTTTACTTACCAACCTACTTAAAAAAAACCAAAGCAAATGAGAACACCTGAGCATACTGCCAAATAAATTGACAGTCGTAACACGTTGAAAAACATAGTAGGTATTTACATCAAACAAACCTAGGTACCTACAAATTTCATACTGCAACGATGCGCGGGTGGACAACTTCTTACCGACTATGCGCTTACTAAATATTTTAACCAAAACAAATCAACGCAAAACCCCGGGTCAAATCGCCATTAAAAAATCAATTGTTATAATATACTCAATTATTTACACTCAGCATGTCTACTTCTTTCCCGAAGTGCTTACTACTCGTACAATATTACGATGTCTAACACGAGAAAAATTGCCGCGTTCAATTCTGATCTCACAGAGAGGTTAGGTACCCGATCGCTAGCTACAATACGTCGCATCACCTAAAAAAATAACATTTAAACCGAGTTTCTTGATAATAAATTAATGTTACGATGTATGACAAACAAATTATTTTTGAGTTAAGTATAATATTATGTACAAAGCTAAGAAGACCTTGATCGGTGGAGTATGGGGCGGTAGTTGGCGTACTACCTGCGAAGGGTGAAGCCAGAGGTGCCATCTGGTCCTTTAGGCAAGCGAATGATGCCAGTGCAGTTGTCGGATTTCGGGATTTCAGTTTTTCCCTGGATTCTGGGTATTCTGCAGCACATGGGGAAGCATCCAAGGTAGAATCAATGTTTATAGAAAAATACACTAGCTAGCAGAAATACCAGCACAAAAATCCCGATATTTGAGACTCTCGGGTCAAAAATGCCATGATTCGATTCTATCCATCAATATTCACAGAAATTTCAGAGTAGATTGTTCAAACGACTAGGTTGTGTTTCACATTTTCAGTACACTATTCGGTAATGAAGATATCCGCTGCCCCGTAAGAGTAAATAACCGAGAGTTATAAAAAGATAATTTCTCGATTCTGCATTTCACGGTGCATAGAAAACTAAATTTTTAATATTAATATTTTTATGTTGAGCCAACACCTCAGACAAGCCAGATTCTGTCTGACATTCAAACTTCTCTCATTTACCAGCCTTTTCTTCAAATGGACAACATAGTGGACACCCCTTTACAAAGTTGTGCTTACTGCCAAGGGCATCTGAAGAGCTAGTGTTATAGAACTTAACATGTCAACAAACACCACTGAATTAAAAATCGTCTAGGAGTATCTGCCCCTTTTTTTACCTTGTGACTTGGTTTCAATATCGAAACCGTAAATACTCGAATAGGAAAGTATTCGTCCAGTTTTCTCGAATACAATCACTACAAGCCAGCAGTCATTATACCCGTGTATTTTCCAGTAATTTATACTAAATTATTATTACAATAAGGCAATCGATGTTTTAAAATATTAAATTAACCAACTAACTGAAACTGTCGAGAGGAATTTGAAACACTTTGAACATATATTCGGTATTTATCTATTGTGAATTTCATCAAAATTGTAGGCGATCTTAGGCAAATGCCTACTGGAGTTATTACTAATGATTATTATTATTATTATTATTATTATAACTTCAATGAAAAGTCAGAGTTATTTTCAGAAGGCCTGTATTTGTTGGAGAATAAAATGTAGAGGGGATATAATCAAAATTCAATCTGAAGGACGAAGTTGAAAAAAGGTAGTGGAAAGAGGGATTCAGGAGCAGCAGGTGAGGTCAGGGCTGAAACAAGGTTAGAAAAAGAATGGAAAATTGTAGATTACATAAATATGATTTCAACCAGAAAGACAAGCATCCACACGGCAAATAGGAGTTTTACCAACTGGGCGTCCTGATTTATATTATCATGTACAAATTTTATAACAAAAATAAGATGAAATCTGGTCTAAATCACCCCCTGAGGTAATAATGAGGTGCGTACCAACTCAACATATCTGGAATACAAAATGGAGGCCTTACAAATGTAAATATTTTCAAATTTATTTGCTACAGTTTCTAAAACGGGCATCCTACAGATATTGCCATAAGCAGAAAGGTCTGTGGCACACAGCTTCCTCGCATTGGTAACACGAATTTTTAGGTCATTTAAATGTTTTAAATAATCTTGAACGATTTTTAATCATGAAGGATGTAGAAATTAACCCTATAGAACCAAACAGAATATGCCAACAAGGAGTATCTTTTACTCCACCTGATAATTTGTTTCTTATGGATGGAAAATTAATGGAAAGATATCTACGGAAGAAATGTTCCAGTGTAATTAACTTTTAAAATCATTGGTTCAATAAAACAATAGTAGCGAAGTATAAAACACTGTTCGATTCGTGCATAATTAGGGTGATGAATAAATTTTCAAACAAATTGTTCAATTATCATTCCTAATCTCCAAACGATACAGTTAGTTCTGGGTCAGGAGATATTAGAGTAATTAAGTTTGACTTAATCAAATGAATCCAATTGATAGTATGGAGTATTTCTCAATCCCATTACTTTCGGGAACGAAGCGCAGAGGGCACTTTAAATGAATTGATCCCTCGTCGGGTCACAAATCCAGAATGAATAGCAGGATTGGCAACGTGGTAGCTATCAACAAACCACTTGAAATATCTGTTCACATCGTAGGAGTGAAACTCACTCCATAACTCCATATTGGCATCATGGAGTTACAAGAATTCACACGACATGTTCCCACAGACATCAACGCCTTCAAGTGGGTGAGAGACCTGTATTGCATATCTGTCGACAAACCTTATCGACCTATATAGCGTTCCCTGTAGTGATACGATCGTGTTGAAATTCATAAGAGATGATTAAACCGTCTTTTTCCAATACTATTTACGTTTACACATGCGCAGAGTGATATATTGATTTGTAAACTATGAAATTCATAAAGGACCACATACATCCAAACTCGCTTATTGTCAGAAAATGTCATCAAAATCCGATGAAAACTATAGACATTCAGCTTTTTGCAAAGATCTGCGGTCTCACTGATACAATTTTTGTTTTTTTTCCCCTAATACAAAACTTTCCTTCAAGGGAAAGGAGTACTATGGAGGAACAAAAATTAAAAGAGAGGAGGAAATCCAGGTTTATCTGACATCGGCCCAAAGGTATTCGTGAAGTTGAGATAAATGGAGGGGGAGGGGAGAAGGATGAGAGGAGGTGCTCCTATGAAATGACTACCAGTTTAAGATAAAAATAAAGAACGAAGTTGGTGACATCATGAAGCACTTCTGACTCCGAGACACTTTTCAAGCTTCACACTCCGTGCCGTGACATTGATGCACTACTCCCTTTAGCTCAGATATTGCTGGTCGCAAAACATTCTTATCATATTTACTCATCTTAGCCCTCCAGGTCTATTCCATGTCCACGTTGTCACTGAGAACCTGGTCATCAGAGTTATGGCAGACGCATTGTGATGCGACAAATCTGACTTCATGACCCAGTCACTCAAGCATATGATACAGTCTCTTCTTTCCAAATCGCACCCACTGGATGATAAAGCATCTCCTATCTGCTTGGTATGGCATATCCACACGAAACAGTTTCTGATCTTTACTCAGACAAACAAGGCAAAGAACACTACACACAGACAGGCAGACATGAAAGAGGTTGTTCAGGATGCTACAATACGCCCGAATTTTAATTACTTATGCCGAGAATACATTTTTCATCTTCTGCAAGAAAACAAGGATTCTGCTATCAAGAAGAAGCCTCGGAAGAAAATAGAAAAACACTTCTACGAACATTGTATAGTCACTTGACTTGCCAAGTATTATTGTTCTCATCGCTCTAGTATGACGTAGGTTCTCCTATTCTATGCGTTCGATATTGGACATGATTGCTAGGATAGAGTTTACGTTTACTTTCAATAATTGAAAGTCTCTACAATTATTGTAGAGACATCCCTTGAATGGAGGCAGGAGCATGCACACTCGCCCATTGGGGGTTGCCTAGTGCAACTCTATCCCACTGTACAGTGCTCAGGCCGCTGCACCATGCCCTTCCTCTAGATGCTCCTCTGAATGACTTGACTCAATTACTCATTATGAATTTAAAATCGTTTTCGAACTCCAGTTGATGTAACCATCATAGCAGTAGTAAATTGGCTACTGATGATCAACTTAGATGGTGGTGGAGGATTCGATTATGGTGCTGAAATATGTGTTGGAAATAATGATTCAGATTTGGAATTGAGAAATGTGTGTTCATTTATGCACTTGCACTTGTACTCTTACAACTGTTACAACCACTAAAAGCGACCTAGGACTCAGTTGTTTACAATATAATTGAATACAATTTTTTTAGATCATGTGGTAACACTACTAGTTAGTTGGACGATGGTTATGACAATAAGGTGCACCGGGGAAAGTGTCAACTGGGGGCAACTGGAAACCAGACTGATTTTAGCGCTCTGTTGGGAAGATTTTGAACTTCCATTCATGGATTGGTTTTAGGGGCACTAGAGGCATGTAAGTGTGTTGGCATCCCTGTTATTTTATGCGGGAAATGGAGAAGAGGGCTTTTGTTATTTAGTGTTAATTCTGGTCAGACATTGAGCTAGAACGGTCTACTCAATTTCAGCTGTGTATCAAACATACTTCTTTAATTCGTTGAAGTTTTTGCATGAAGTTGTTTATTATCAATTGTTCTAAGTGGGATATCAGTGGGATGACGAGATTATAACCTGGTGATAAGTTGCCAATGAGTTTCCATTCGCTTCATTTTTCTGAGCACATGGGGCAAGTGTAAACTTGAGTTTATTTACTTGTTTCCTCTTACCCCATTTAGTTTCCACTAACCCTAAGATGATAATAATAACATGATGAATAATAACTGTTATTTATAAGGAACCTTCAGTTTCTACCACATTGAACCTCTAAGGTGGTTTGGTTAGTCAATCAACTCAGATCTCATTTAATTTTATAAAATTCCGTGACTAGTGAGCTGTTTAATGCCATAGTGGAATATTTGACGTTTTATTTAACTTCAGCTAATTAAGAAAAAAATAAAAAGAATTTTTTCTGAACTGTTTTGTTTGCTTTTTTTGAGACACTTGTCCCCCTTACATTTCTGGGGCATTTTCTGTGATAAAACAGCCCTTTTTCCGCTTGCCCCTGTAATGCGGCGCCAAGTGGAAATCTGACGTGAAATCTTGAAACATTTTTGGGAGAGGAGAGGTTGATGATATTGATTACAAATGTTACTCCCTGATTGCCAACAAGTTGAAGGACCTTCGATAAAAATTGGAGAGACAGTGCTTCAAAATTGTGGATATGTGTAAGGTTCAAAGTCGAGCTAACAAAAATCGGGTTCCAATTACCCCATTGTACCTTACCAATAATTATAACTAAGCAATTCAGAAAATGATTATATAGAGAATAAAAGGAGTTTTTAAGCTTTAAGCTGCTGGCTTCACCCACATTGATTATAAATTTTCTCAACAACCACGAAGTGTCTGTGGAACATCCGATCCCTCAAGTATACTTGGAAACAATAAATATGAAAATATTTACCTGTCATCTAACGGGGAACCTCCTGCAGGGCACTGAGCCTCTTCTGGGCTTCTCGCTTCACCCAAAATCCGAAGTCTGGCTTCAGCATACTCCAGCTCTCTCTTTAATAAAACAAAAGAATACAAAACGAATTGTAAAGTTGGCTTTGAATCAATGGTGAATCTTCATGAAATAAAATTGAAAATATTTCGGAGTTTTCATCGACAAATAATGAACGTATGTTCAGAAACTGTATTAGGCTAAGAGAAGCATCTCTTCCGTCCCCTTTGCGATAGCCCCTCTTGATCTCTATGCCCCCCAAGTAACAGGGTAGAGCCACTATTGAAGGGGATAAGGTACCCATAGCCAACCGCTCCCAAAATTGGGATTGTACTAAGTTTCAAATAGTCAAGATTGTGACATTCCGCTTTATTAAAAATTACTAGGTAGCTTTAAAATTAATTTCACCTCCCCCGTACGATTATTACTAGTGTAATCCATCTATATGTTGGTTCTAACAACAATTGTGATGATTGGCTGTATAAAACAGTTCATGGCCTTCTAGATTACTGTTTACAACCATCAACTGTGGACAAACGACTGTCATAACACAAACTATCCGAAATTCAATCAACCTTAACAAACATTTAAGAAGTTTCAACCGCCCAAGGCTCTCCTTGTTAACATCAAGGGATAGAGCCCCACAGTGATCTCTTCCACCCGACAGCAGTTAACCACTGTCAATGGCACCTTCTTGTTAGAAGATGTTGATGATAACTATTGGAAGGGTTGAGTTGTTGGAAAAGCAATTACGTTTAACGTGCATGAGATATTGGAAAACTGTGAGCAGTTCTTGTTGGAACGAACCTTATAATTTCAACATTATAGGTTGAGTAGAAAAGAAATTAGATTTCGATTTTGAGGATCACGGTGATTTTGCACTCTATAAAGATATTTTATGTAATATCCGTAGATCCCTTAGGTTACAGATTTATGTGTAGTGAAGGTGGTAAGCCTGCGTGCTTCCCCACCTTACCTACGGTGCCCTCTCCTACCTTCAAGATGGCTCGCAAGTTGAGAATCAAATATAAACCCCTTACGAAAAGTGCTCTTAAAACGTATTAATTATACATATTATTTTTTGTTTAATTGTTTAATTGTAATTAAAAACTTTTTCAGGAAATGTTGATAGAATGAAAATTCAACTACCAGTTCCAAACAATTACCAGTTTGTGTTTATCTTCACTCTACTAATCGTACTATGATGTGTTTCAATCGGAAAATGGTTTCAGGTACACCGATCATTTTTCTGAATTAAATCTTTCCTGATAGTAATGTCGTAAACTAGCAGGTACCTTGTTGTTATTGACTCACCTGCTGAAGAGTTTTGAAAGGAGCTTTAGGTTTAGCATCACCGTTGGGACACTTGCATCCGTTCTGAGTCTGGCTTGGGCGCTGGAGTATTTTTACAGTAGGTTCAGACGGCATGAACTTGGACCTCAATTCATCAGGAAGAATAATGATGGCTGAATTACTATGGGAACTGCGGGAAAAAAAATCATGTTCTTAATGGAAGGAATTTTGTTTATTAATCAATAACTACCCCAAAAAGGATTTGGAATGATTTCCGAAAGAAAACTTTTATTCTGTAAAAATAAATTCGTACGCCATTCAAAAGCAGGAGTTTTTTTTTCTTTTTAAACAAGATACACCCTAAACATACATAAAACTTAACAAATATGAAAGATGCTATGCACCTCTCCTTTTTTACAATTTCAAAGATAAACTAAAAGAAGCTTGCTCAAACTTCAAGGATGTACATTTCAAATATCAGTAAAACAACAATGAGCAATCTGAGGCAGCTACGAAAGGAGACCTTCCAGAATGAACCAAATGAGTTTGCAAGAAACAATTCAAGGAAACATTTCGAAGACATTTCTTCTTTTTTTCAATATTCAATAAAAAACGAGAACCCGGTACGTTTGAGGAATTTGTTAATTATTTAATTAGTTAACTATACTTCAACACTTCTCTATACCTGGAGAGTCCATTTTGTGTTGGAGACGAAATTCTGATTTTTTCGATTTGTTTGTCAAGTTCCTGAAAAAAATAAGTACAAAATCATTTACTTCATATCATAGTCAAGATCGCATGATTATAATGCATTATCATTACGTGGGCTAGCTATCTAAGTAAATAACGTCGTGTTTGTATTAAATTCTTAATTTCAACACCTAATATTGAGGTGTTTTAATGTACACTTTAATTCTTGAAAAACATTTCTGGTAGTAAATTGAAGTACTGCAAAGGTGATTAATACACAATTTGTAAGAGAAAATTTATCAACCACAAGAATATGGTTTCAAGAACAGCATTAAATTAAAATATAATAATACATCAAAAATTGAAAAAGAAAGAATAAACTGCAAATTAGTACACAAAGGCTCGTCATTTCTGCATTGAATAGCTCTTCTACGTAGATTAGTGGTCTACGTCAGTTGTACATTAGATAGATTAGTATGTCATGTAAAAAGCACCCACGATGAAATGTATAGATCCCACAGTTGTTTATGGAAACATAGGGAAAGCAGACAGATGCAGCCTGGTAGATGAGTATGGAAAGGAAAATTGTCATCTCTGTTGGAGGGATTTTTGTTTAAACATTGGATATGCTACGTTTGTTAACCGTTAAATTTAGTCGGTCCACTAAATCAGCAGATATGGGGAGGGGGAAATTAAACGATTTGCTGCGAATCTTACATCAATCTCCCACTTTTTGGCTTCAAAACGTATCAATTGATTGGTGGGATTTTCCTATTAGCTCCATAATCTGCTGATTACCTGTTCTACTAGGGAATCTGGAACAGACTTCTGAGCAGATATTATCTGCTCAGACATATTATGTCAAGCGCTTCCACTTAGAGAAATATTCAGCCAACATCATTGAGTAATGGTCTGGATGACTAAGTAGACCGCAGGTTTATGTTGGTTAGGTTCTTTGACTATTTCTTATACCTCACTCCATATTTCTGACAAGACTTGTAAATATAAGTCATTAAACAGAGGTCGCAGCCACCACAAGCTTCAACCATCTGAATAGAATCGTATACGTGTTCATGTCAAGGGCAGCTGCTCACAGAACTACACGCACAGCTGCACCCCCTAGCCAAAATTAAAAAAGATACCTGATAATAATAATTATATTAAAATTATAATATTACCATACTATTTTCCCACTTTTTCCCATGAATCCTCATTGAAGAGCAGAGTAGTTTCAAATTCACACTCCAAACAGAGCCTCAGGATGGGTGAGAGGATGGTGGAGTCTTGGGTTTGGTGAGGGGTGACAGGGGTTTGCTGTTCAGGAGCAACAATCCAGCTCTGCGCTGAACGGGAGGAGCTTGGACGTGAAACACAGCGTTTAATGCACTTTGATCTGATCTAGCTCCAAAGAATGAACCAATGAGAGCGCCCGAAATAAAGCGAGCAAAATGTAGTTGTCTGCACACCCACTAAGAATGTTAGAGTGCCCCAGAATCACCAAAACACACTCTTATCCTATCAACAGTGGATTCCCGCCAACCCTTGTGACTGAACTGTATTAGCTATAAATATGCGATGAATACAGTAAGTGCCATAAAAAGTGAGTTTGCTAAATTGTCGTGAGCAAAGAGTGATCATTTCCGATGCAGGGAGCTCAATGCCACTATTGACAGGACTGCAACAAACCTCAGCAGAAATCATTCCACAATTAGCAAGTTCAACCCTCATTACTACAAAAACGAAGATCGGCTCTGCAAATTTGAGGTAAGTAATTAACTTTTCTGCTTCCTTTGTCTTCTTTACTGCAATAACAGTAAGAAGCTTGGATTAAAGATGGAATTGGGCTTTCACCTCCACGATGATTCTTGCATGGCAGACATCAATTTAAACTGTTGCAAAACACGGTTTTCTGAAGTTCAAGCATTTAATTGTTTATAAGGTATTTACGTACCTACCAGCGAAGTTCTTTAAAAGGTAGGATTGAATCGGGCAGAAGCCACCACTGGTTCATATTTATCCCACACAGAGATATTTATCGTCGTTCAAGAGCCATCATGATAACTATTTTTTCACTTTTTATGCACATTGCTAGATTCAAAATTTCGCTCCGAATTGAATGGTGGAGTTAGTTTCTCGATGGAAACACCGTGAACGCTAATGAAATAATTGATGTAAACATGACACAACTAGAAACTTTTGATTCTCGGAACAACTCGAATGTTGAGTAGGTAGTGCTTCCATAAGAAGAAAGGTTACTATGATGGGATTTTATCATTATTTGATTGTTGTTCTGTAAACCTAACGCTTCAGTTGCGTTGGAAAACACAAATAAATATCATTCTTACAATTTCTGTAGTTGTAAATATTTACTTACGAAAATGAACACTTTGAGATGAAATGTTGATCGTGTTACAGTTGTGCTGTGACAGGTTCTCAAATGTGACTGAGTTAGGCCACGAAGATTTTTTAGATATGCCGAGATAAAATTGATTGATGACTAAGTAATGCTATGATTTTTTAATATTATTTCTCGTAATACATAGTGTGAGTTCCTAGTCTGGAAACATTGGGGTCGTATCGTGAGATAGCTATAAGCAACATGAAATCATATGACATAACCAAGTCATTTTTTCAAAAAATGAAATACCAATCAAACTATTTTCTGCTTGGGAAAAAGAGGTTTAAGAATGTCGTGGAAAGTATAAAATTAATGCTACCTATTCGAAATCAACGAGTTTTCACTCTCCCCTGAAAAATAGTGACAACTTACTTATGTCATGATGGATCTTAAACGATGCTCTGTAATATATAACTGGTGTATATACACAAAAATGTATCCTAGAATAAAGAATTATTCTATATCACTACCTAGTATACACATGCACACATTTACGATGATTATCTAAAGGGATGATTCAAAAAACGTAGGCTACGTATTTGTATCTATGTGTACCTTTTAACCATAGTTGTGTAGGTACCTGCCTAGTTCTATAACCCAGTGTAAAAACAGATTGCCTCGTATGGGCCTTCACCTTAGACATTAAATATCAAATCGTTCCTAAAACCCCAAAGTAGAAGTTTCGTACGTAGCAGCTTGCACCTCTAAGCTCCATAACCTACATAGAAACTATTTACCAAACGGCATATGCGAGTGAAAAAGAAATGAAATGCTAGCAGCAACGTCATACAAATCTGTGTATACCTACATGAATACATGTACCTATACAATTGGTCCATTCTAAATCATAATAATACCTAACTACCAAAAGATAGGTGAGCACTTTCACAGTTAACAACTTTCTAATTCACGGAAAGAAGATATTCATACTGCCGGTATCTAATGAAAATGACGTCCACTCAAAAGTAACTAGAGCAGTTAGAGAAAACTGAAAGCATTTCCTTACCCCGGATTCCTCCAATTGTTCCCAGGTATCCTCATCTTGGGACATTCTTCAAATCGTTAATTTAACCCTGTTCCTGAAACTACAAAACCATATCGAATATCGGTGATAAGAGAAAAGTGGGGAACACTGATAAGGAACAAGTCTGTCGCAGTGAAGCAAAATCCCTCTCTGTACTGATTTCGGACATTTTAAAAATTGAATTTGTAACTTACCATCCGAAACTGGAAATCCCTGGCTGATTTGTATAACATTCTAGTCCAGAACATGTGCGTACCATTTTTTAGGAAGTGAGGGCAGATAATTGTTGAATGTTTCTTGAGGTACAAGCCTCTTTTCTCTCATTCCAAACTCGTTAAGAAAATACTATTTCGTGATGTTTCCAGTATATTGTATTGTTTCCAACTCTCAATGTCTCTAGGCATCCTTTATTTCATGTTTGATTTGAAAAATTCACATCCAGTACCGTTGACATGCAGCAATGTGAATTTCCCTACGGACCCTGAGATGTAGGTAATTTTACTTTTTTATTCCTCCTTAATCCGCACACTTATGTCGGAGTCACCATGGATCTACGAGTACAGACTTGAGAAGGCGACTAAGAAATAGTTACATTTCATACGTGCCACTGCTCTCATTTTGCTGTCATAAGAGAGGTACGAGTATTATAATTTTCTCTCATATTGGGTCAACAATGAATAATTGAACACGTTGTTTCAATTTGATTTGCACGGCTTTTCGTCGGAGATGGACTTAAGACATCCTAATGAGTCATTAAAAGATCCCCTCATTAACATTGGTGTAATAATTTGCACCATTCTATGCATTTTGAAATGTAAGCACAAACACAGAAAAGGAGGGTAAATTTATGATTTTTGGTTTAATATTTTCCATTACAAAATATTGTAGGTAATTAAAAAATAATTAATGATAAAAATTATGAATAAATTTGTTGGCCCCCTCAAAATAGTAGGTTTATGTTGCAAGATAATATTTCCATATTATGTGGATCTCAAAAATCAAATATAATGAAAAGTTTTGTCCTTACACTATCCAAAGATTTTCCTTGAAACTAATGGATTAAAGTTTACAAAACTTGACTCAAACCCATACATTGATCTAGGATGTGTGTCTTGGATGCAATCAATTCCTACAAGATATTATTTAACACACTCGACATGGATGATTGCTTGAGGAAGCCAACTGGATGCATAACACAGTATAATTTAAATATGTATTGAATGTGTTGAGGGTGGACAAATTAAAAATTGAAATCTCAGAAACTTGATACAAATACTAAGGTAGTTTTTTTTAGTTCGATTTAGATAGAAATGAATTCTGTGAATTTAATGGAACCACTATGGTGTTGCGTAACCATTCATTTGCTACCTGTTTACCAGTGGCTGATCGTTCCCTTAAACCCCAGTGGTGCACCAAGACAGTAAGGGACAACCACAAAGGGAACGTGAAACAAAAATGTGCTCTTCTCAGCCAAATTCAATTTTCAATTGCCAATATACAAAGGAGATCAATCTTGACCGCTTTCTCAGTTTCAAATAGTGAAACCGACGACTCAATCCTACCTTTTAAGGAAGGTCACTTGTAGTTATGTAAATACCTAAATTAAAAAAAAAAAAATGGACTGATTGTCAAACTTCAAAAAACGTGTTTTGAAACAGTTAAAATTCATGTCTACTCACCACCATCATGGAGGTGAAACCCAGTTGCATCTTTAACCCAATCTTTATTCCTATTATTGCAGCAAAGGAAGACAAGGGAAGCAGAAAGTGTATTGGGTACTTAACTCACATTTGCAGGACCCATCTACTTCTTCCTCTTGCTGAGGGTTGAAATTGCAAATTGTGGAATGATCATTGCATGATGGATGGAATGAATTTCACCCGCTTCATTTCAGGAACTCTCATTGATTCATTCTTTGGACCTGGGTCAAATCAAACGCTGTCTTCTACGTCCAAGCTCCAACACATCAGATCATGACTGAGTTGTGCCCCTAACCCGCTCTCAGCAAACACACAACTCCACCATCCTCTCACTTTCTCCTCCGATCTTCCTTCCCCTTCTCTCTAAAAATACTGAATTAAACGCTTTAAAAATTCTTCATTTAATAAGCTTCCAATGGTGTACTTAACTCTTATTTTTGTAGTGAAATTTAGTAGTGGAGGGAATGGTTTTTCTAGACTTGAAAGTCTTGGGAATTCTTCAAAATCCACGGTTTTTTAGTCATAGGACTCCACCATACTCGTTTGTGTGCTGACTGCTAGATACAAAGAAACAAGGGCAATGAACACCTAGTTGGGGTGCAGCTTGTGTCTGTTGTCTGACCACCACTGCGCTATCTCAAATCTCAAAATTATCTCAAAGATAACTGAGTTCATCTGAATTTGCCAGACCTCCAACATAACTCACCTCAGAGCCAAAATTACAGACAATATTCGAGCATCGTCATTGTAATTTATACATTTTCAGACAGAAAAACAAACTATATTTAAATTAATTACCAGGTTCATTATTATTTATATTTTATTTAGTGATGAATATACTTTTGAACCACATGTTGAACCCCCATCAAAAATTTTTGTGGACCACTCTCCCAAGAATTTCAATGACGCACTCCCTCCCTTCCTCCTGTGGGCACCCGTGTCATTTGTCTCCTTTTATTTTGGTATTTTACTGCGAAGGACGTCTTTGATCAGTCTGAGAACTTTTGCCTACCGCGACGCCTGAAAGTCGCTTCAAAATTAAATACACGTGACCATGAAGTGGCTGGAATTCTATATCTCCGCAGTTTTCTATAATCCATGCTTCCATTCCAATCGTCTTTCGTGGTAGTCGTACATTGTTGTTGATAACATGGCTGACAGGAAAAAGGCAAAACGGAGAAAAGAGGTAAAAATATTGACAAATTTACAACCAATCCATAATAATTAATGTATCTTAATGAGTCACGATATATTTGACGTTTGTCAGCCACGTACGGTGTGCTGAATTCCATCGTGAAATAACTTACAATACCACCTTGCCGTCACTTAATCTCTTGTTGCTATACGGGAAAACGTATTTGATTTGAATTGGCGAGCAATATTGATCAATTTTGCTTCATTTTAAACACTGTCTACTGACAGCTTCAGGGTCCATAAGCAAAACTACACTGTACTTTTGCTGATGTTTCACAACGCGAGTTCATCTTTTTCGAGCATGACGTTCAGCTGCCACGTTAGCTGAATGTGACGGCCCCATGCACCGTTATGTGTAGAATTCCCGTATTTTGATCTCATTCTCAATGAATCCGCTTACATCTCGCCTTATTCCCGTAGGCATTTCGCGATGTCAAAGAATGAGCTGACGAGTTTTATTACCGATCACTATAGTTGTAATTAATTGAAACCAATTTCGGTGAAGCAGAGAAGGGAAGACGTAAGGTGCAATTGAACACCATTTAGACGAGCAACTAAAATAGCCAATAATCGGCAATACGCGTCCACTTATGTTTCCAGCAACGTCGAGCTGTTCCTCTTTCCTTTTTTGAGAACCGTCAACTAGATGCTGTCAATTTTATCGCCAGTTCCACTTATGTGGAACAATGCTCCACATTCTCGTCTACACGAGGTCTATAATTCCTTGGTGGATCCTCAAAATGCTGACCGAAATTGGATCACTACCGAAAAAACTCAGGACACAGTTTGTAAAATTCCATTTTTGCGTTTTCAAACAGATGGTCTCTTTTACGGGTTTCTCAAAATTCGTTGCAAAGTAAAGTTGAAGCTGAACAGTTGGAAGAAAAATAAATTATCATGCCGCCACCTCAATCCCAATTAAAATGCAGCGATCCCTTAATTTTTCCAGAGAATGTTTGGCTGTAAAACAATGAACCATTTTTAAGGATTTTGGATTAAAATCATCCAGTAGGAACTTTTTGATGACCTTTACGGTTTTGAAAAACCCTCGTAAGTGATCAATGGAATTACCGATTGTTTGCAGAAGGGTAAACCGAATTTCGTTTTCAAAATATGCGCTTGCTTTTCTTGAGAATTAATCATTGTAATAAGCTGGGAACTCGCCACGACGCGATGTTTGTCTTAGGCACTTGCTGTCTGAACTTGTACCTTCAGAATTTCCAAATCTGAATCGGAAGTTTTAGTAGGGCTAATCGGGAAGGAGACTCAATTATGAGACGTGCTGTTCCAGTAATAATGAGACTTGGGGTCAAATTATAGTTTCGTACCACATCCTAATTAAAGTACATTCTACAATTAGCCTAATCTGAGAATCACAAGAAACACTAAAATTCTAGATTATCGATTCGAATAAATCGTTATTATTGATTGGGCATAGTTGCTAAATTTTCTTTCCGATCGTCGATATCTGTTCGTGCAGTGCCATCACCTACCTAGTCAATCGAAATTCGGAAGCCTGACTATGTGATTTTCATATTTAATTGTTTCAAACGTCGAGCTTAAGAATCAAGTGAGGAGCTTACTTTCAAAAAAGCACATATCCAAATCTGGGAGAAAACGCTTTTTTCTCAATTTTCTATCTCTGAATATGAGTTGAATCAGATCCCCCTATCATTTCCGAACAAAACAGAACACATCCACGTCAATTCCGGGGCTAAAGTTATGTGTTTGAGTCCCCTACATTTTTTTCAGTGCCTTGCAATCGAAATGGCACATATCCTCCGAATTTCGTCAGGCGGTAAGTCGTGGGTTTTCAAAAAGGCACATATCCAAAAAGAAGCATTGCGCCTTCGTCTTGACGTTGAATATTTACACGAGACTCGATAGATGGCAGGCATGACAAATGGAAATATGGAGTCAGGTAAAGTTTTCAATCAAACCTACAGAATGGAGAATGAATTCTTTTGTTTTCAAAAAGGCACAAATCCATGAGTTTTGATCAAAAGGGCACATTTCCAAAGTGAAAATGGATTTACAGCCTAGTGTTTTGGAGAAAATTGATTCATATTCTGAGGCATCTTTATCTGTGCCTTCTCACATATTACTACGATTAGAAACTGCAGAAAACCATCTCCACTAATCTGCAAATTGTTTTTTTCACTTCCTGAACATTTTGTCGGAATGGATATGTGCCTGTTTGAAAGTAAGCTCCTCAAGTGATATCTTACTGAACGCAAAAGAGAAATCCACAATATTGTTCTCATTCTTGTAAGAATCGGCAAATCGAAAAGGGTGATTAGGTATTGATTATTAACATCGGTAATATACTTTTTTAACAATCATTTAAAAAAAATAATAATTACAAATTAACAAGTTAACCGAAACGATGAGCATTCGGTCCATGAAGCACACGTAGACTTAACCACTAGTACATATTTAGGTAACGATGCTATCGGTTGTTAAGACTATTGGCGCTGTCTTGACACGTTCCCAGGGATGATTCACTCATAGTAACTGGCTGACAAACCGAGATACATATGATCACCAGACTCCCATGTTATGGAGGCAGGTGTTGAAGAGGATGCCAAAGGCTTCGAACGACAGATAGCTGCAGCAATTTGAATTAGCTCTTAGATGGTTATTAGGAGCTAATCGTTACCCTGCCATAAACATAAATTATTAGATGCGATCAGTAGCTTCAGAAATGGTATTGCTTAAAAAAGTAACCATAAAAGCAAGATACTTACGTAGTAAACCAAGATATTGATACGGCCGAAGTATCTAAAATCATCTCTCCTAATTTCTACGGTCAAGATTTCTAAAGCGAAATATATTTATGTTGCCTACGTTTCTCAACATTGACGGAAAGTATATTCTGTATAGTTTATTTTTGTGTTGAAGTTGTACAAGAGTGAAACAACGTTAGCAAACAACAATTAAAGACAAAAACTGATGTTTTTATTTGCTTGGAGCTGATAGAAAAATATTGACGTTTTTGAGGAGAGATTTTTCACTGGCCATGTAGAAATTGGGTTACCAGTTAACGCCTGATGTCAAGCCCTTTTGGTATTTGGACACGCTACATATTGCTATGTGCTTTTCCGAATGAAGAAAAATGATGTTAAAACTCATCAAATATTTCATCATGCTTGTCGTTTACACGATTGACGCCCTGTGATTATTGAGTGTGAGTGTATGTGCGAAATTATAGCAGTTAATTACGTTCTCAAACATTGGACGTACTGTGAGTGATGCGATTTCAACATTCAAGTGTTCTTCCCATGTTTCTTAATGCGGATTTTTTTTTTTAAATTTCAGGATTACAGTGATGTAGAGGAAAAACCTGAAAAACCATCGAAGGAAGAGTACAATGTGGCTAACTGGTTGAAAAAGAACGTTCCTGCCAAAAAGACCAAGTTTTTGAACCATAATGTCCAATATTTCACTGGTATGAACCTCAAAAACTGAATACTGTTTGAATATGATACATATTTGCTACTGCATATTGAGTTTATTAGCTGCAGGTTCTTTGTGGATAGATGTTGATGTAATGTAATTTTTTCCAGGTTCCAAGGCGGTCGAGGCCCTCATGGATTCTAAATGGAGGACGCCAGCCAAGGAAGGGGAGGAACCGCTGTTTAAAACACGCGAGGACTGTGTCGCTTTCTTGGATGAGTAAGAAATTTATCTTAATCTTCAACTAATCGACTTCTTAGCAAAGATAACTATTCTTAACCGCTGCTTTGCGAATCTGAGGTTGTGTCCTAAATGAGTCATACATAACCTCCAATGGATCGAAGGGATACGTAACTTCAACTTGCCAATCTTTTCCTAGAATTGAAGCAATTAGAGATACCTACCCAATGTCTGTTTCATATTTTCTAATGAGAGCACGTTTCATTACAATAATTGTTGAATTCGTTTTCCTACACTTGGAAGATTGTGCAGTTTGTTTTTCTGTGGTTTAGCAATGTTTTGAGCTACAAGCTGCTTCGTTGCACCATCCTTCTGATTATAACGTCATTAATTTGCAAAAATTTGAATAATCGTAGAAAGTTGCCAGGGGGCAAGCCCTCTGAACCCCCGGATGCTCACTGCTTACAGCCTGCGGCTGAAATTCACAAGACATGGAACATGCTTTAGCCATGCTAATTTTGCAGTTTCCCTTTCGCTAATTTCTTATTCTGCTGGTTTCAATTTGCTATTTTCGTGTCTGCTATTTCGGCTTTACCTTTGTGACGGATGTGTACCAATATTACTGATCTCCGTGGTCTACTGACTAAAATATATTTATCCTAATGAAGCAGTTAGACTAAGGACTCGCAGCTCGTGAATCATGACTGTTGAATTTAGTGTGACTTACAGTAAAGTGTGTGCATTTTATGTGTTTTTGTTTGCAGTATGTTGCGACACAAGTTTTTCCACCGAGCCAAAAAAGTTCCTGTGTCAGAAGAGTTATTAAAAGCAAAAAAGAAGAGAGACCCGTCAAAGTCCAGCGATGAAAAGGAGAAGAAAGAGAAAAAGGAGGAAGAGGTTGCCGAGAGTAGTCACGCAGAAGGCAAAGGCCAAGAGGTATCTGCTGTCATGCTTTTCCACAAGGAATTTAGCTCCGGACGATACATAATAATTAACATATATCATTTCCAAGCCAAATGAATCCTTTTCAAATACGATTTTTCTAAATAATATTCCGAGTAGCATTTAAAAAAAATAGTTTTGATCGATGGTATTAGCGTATGTCATTGATATTTAATTATTATTTCCCTTTAAACCTTGTCCAAGAATTGTTTAATGGTACGAATATAAATAATTATAGTGCTAGTTATTGTGTGATCTTCAATGTAGAACCATTTCAAATATTCCGAAGGAATCTCGAAGGGTAGACTTGAATTATTATTAGTTTACTTTTTGCCAATTGTGGCCACGATAAAGTGCATCCACATTGAATAGGAGGTAATATGAGTGTTCAGTCAAAAGCGAAGTAGGTGGACGAATAGTTGTTTAGTGGAATACAGTTTGTTCGGTCCGATCCGATCAATTGCCTAAAAAACGTGGCTGTAACAGGAGCTACGAATTGTAATCTCATCAATAAACGCTCGATAAGGGTTCTTGAATCGTAGTAAAAAATTTATTGCAGTAGTAAGTACCTATTGTTTATATTCTTACTAAGAATCAAACGAAATGGATTGAACTGGGCTGCATAGCTACTAGCTATGCATAGCTACTAGCATAGCTAGGCTATTCGTTTAATCCATCATTTTAATTTTACGCTTACAAAGTTGGTTTTGGCTGCTAGGTTTGACCACTGTGATTCTAACGCAATGTATTCACATAGTGTGAATGAAAACTGGCGGTACTTAGTAGGGGAGCCTCATACAGTAGCTGCAATCGTCCTCTAATTTTTCACTACTTTTGAGGAAGATGGCTGGGATTTTGTGATCAAGTACTAAAGAACACCCAATTTCGGTAAACCTTGATACTAGGTACCCCTGGAAAATCGCATTGATGTCTTGCAGCGTTCCTGGACTGGCAGACTGTAAGAGCCTATCAAAGGAATGCACGAAGAGCTGATCGCCAAATTTACTAATCAGTGCATCAGCCTTGACATAAAGAGGGCCATTGGCTCCAGCTATAGCAGACTTTGTCGATCCATTGTGGATTTCACTGGCCGTCAGACCTACCTGGGAACCTGAAATAACACCCATAGAAAGCGTATCCTCGGTCAACTGCAAATGACCCCCATGGGCATTGCAACAAAGCAGTGCGGTTTGTCACCCAAGGAATAGTTATGAGTGGGACAGCAGCGAGTTGTGCATGTTAAATGTAACCAGAAGGTGCCTGAATCTCTGGCCCACTGCCTGCTTAATTGCCCCCTCTACAAATCGTACAGGGAGTACCGTACTACTCCGTACTTGAAGCCTCTCTTCCCCAACCTACTTGCGTCCTCTGGGTGGAGCAATGATGACTTGATGGCAGAACTGTTGGACTTTGGATCGAATGACATCAAAACAACACCTGGCGCTCTCTTTTACTGAGATCGCTCGCGAGAAATGAATGGTAATCCATACTATGCCACATCTCCAAACCACATCATCCTCAAGCGCATCACCGTCTCTTAACCCCAAGCCACCTATCCGCACACTACAAAGTCTACATACCAATTACTACACAGATATAACGCGTACATACTTTCCTTTTTTCCCCGTCTCAGGCCTTGTGCGATGGTGTTACTTTTCATTATTCTCCTATTTAATCTAAAAGCCTGTCTTGTTTGAAGAATCTCCAAAGCTGTAACCACACTGGTTTTATTTTAATTTACCTTGCATTTTAAAAAGTATCAAATTATTTTCATTCTTATTGTGTATCATGCAAAGTAACTGTGAGCTAGTGACTTACTACAAATAAATGCATTAATTGATTGTAGGCCTCGAAAACTCAATCGCTGCGCTTTAAATCAATTATCATAACTATTGGTAAATAAAGAAGGTAATTCTGATGGCCTCTGGATATCCAACGTAAACAATTCCCCCTCACGTCTCAATCACACATATCTTGTTTCGTAAAGCTGGGTGCCAAACGAAGTTCCCCTCTGTTGACGAGATTTCCAAAGTCTTGAACCGACATACACAAATGCAATGTTTTTTTTTTATAGTTGTCTGAAGGAGATGAAAGAAAAAAGAAAAAGAAGAAGGTACGCCTGGAAATGCACTTCAAGCAATATTTCGAAGACAATCTTGATGCCTACGTATGGATTTATGATCCTATCCCTCTCTACTACTGGCTGTTTGGGTTTCTTGTAGTCCTTGCTGGTATTGGAATATGCCTGTTTCCCCTTTGGCCACCGGCAGTTCGGTATGTACATTGACGTTGATCATGTTTTCTCACGTACCCTTTTCTTTGTAGTTTGGATCTTTGTTGAGCTTTTTGTCATAATTTAATTGTTTGGTTTTAGGATGGGTGTATACTATTTAAGTATAGCAGCTGCAGGATTCCTTGTTTTCATTATCGCATTGACAGTCATTCGGTTCATTGTTTTCTGTGTCATTTGGATTCTCACTTATGGAACCCATCATCTCTGGATCTTCCCTAATTTGACTGAGGACGTTGGAGTTCTCGCTTCGTTTTGGCCGCTATATCACGTAAGTGTTCTGTGTATACAGTGCAGTTCTTGTGGTTACATGTTAACTAGTATTGTGGTGAAAAGTAAAATTATTTCCTTACTTCTAAACTATTGTAAGTTATTTCCTTGGGAAAGGTTACTTGTGTTACATCTACTACTAGATGACTGGAACTATTTTCCTAAGGGGGTGGAGAGCTAGGAATATATTCGGAGACCGAAAATTAGGTCCAACTTGCACATAAATTCTTTGCAGCTTTGATCTGTACTTCAGTTAATGTTTTCGGGTTGGTGTTTTGTGTGTGTTGTTGTGCTCTATTTATACTAAGTTAAATTGTATACAATATTCGTTTGAAATAATCTTGGATCTACTACATAGGAAAATTGATTCCCTAATATTTTAGTTCTTTTTAAATATAACATTGTACTTTTACTAATGGGTTATTGAAATGTCCTCCGTTTTGTAGCCCTTCTAAAAGGAGTATCTTCCCCTCGCTTCCTATCGCCAGACATTGGTGCTCTCCTTATCATGGCTGTTGATTGTACTTTCTCATTTCCGTTCTTATCGCATCAGTATCTTAGAAACAATTTTCATTTCATTTTCAGTAATTTTTTCAAGTGATTTTGGATTTGTTAAACGCGGGGAAAATAAATTTTCCCTCACTCATCAGTAACCGTCTCTAGATCCCTGATTATATTTTCCTAATGTTTAAGTAATCCAAAATGACATTGACCACCCCCAAACCTAGTTGGAATATCGTGGTATAGGCGCAAGTGTTGAAATGTGCGATAACAAAAAAGAAAAAAAATTATTGCACCCCCTTAGAATTGAACCTAGACCGTCATGGCTAAGAATCAAACGGGCTATCACCTGAGCTACGAAGACGCTTGATATAACATGGTTAAACGGGGTTAGTCACCATTCTGCGAGGAAGTACGATTCACAGCTGTGGTAAGGAACTTTGTCTAGCACTGAGCGGGGATACACTCCTTCTTCTAAAGCGTGGAATTGAAAGATATTCAAAGATCAAAATGGCTGAAGGTTGGAAATAACAATAGTTTTTCAAATTATTTATTGATTGAGATCACTTCGAATGAACCTCCTCAGGTTGCTCTATGTTCATGTATAGTCATGTTTCAGAAGTGGGTTATTTAGGTTGAATTTAATAAATGAATAATCTCTGTGAAAAGTCCATGACAATGTCAATTACTGAACTGATAATTCAATGGGTTGGACGGACCAGGACTGGCTGGTCGACTGAGAATGCACACTCTTACAAGGGGAGCATATTATCGTATAGGTAGATAGATAGATGGTACATCGTTAAATTGGATATGGCTGAAGAATGAATAGCAGAAAGCAGGAGATGTGTACTTATTGGCTGTGACAGCTGACTCCACCGCAGCGTCGCCATCCATGACAGTATCCATAATCATTTATCTAGGGGATAGTACTGCTCCAGTACTAGATGCAAATTTATAAACTCGCTTTGAAGTATTTTTAACGCAGACAGGAGAAAATGCAAGCAAATTTCCCAGTTTAACGGGCGTTGTTGCCCCAGCTTTAGATGGTACCTGCTAGATAATATACATGATACCTAGTGGATGAGGTAAGAATTCTCTACTGGAGAGATAAGAATTGTTTTCAGATCTTCTTGACTACTTGGAACAAATCCCATAGTTTGATGATCAATGTAAAGATCATCATGGACGCATGAATTACACGATGTTTCAATTTTGCATCTTTCAATTTTCAGTATGAATACAAGGGAGGTGAATCAAATGGTAATTCGAAAAAGAAAAAGAAGAAGAAAGAAAAATCAAGTGACAATGAAGAAGAAGTTGACATAGCTAAAAATATTAAGGAGCCTGAACCTGAGATGGAAAAGTAAGTAAATCCTGTTGATTAAGTAGTTTATTTTAGTGTAAAGTTCACCATCACCACTTGTAGAACAGTAATCAGTAAGGTACACGCAAAAAGGTGGGCACCTTTATGTTTCAAATTCTAGCCATGTACATTTCAGAAAGAAACAACAGGGAAAGTTTGTTATACTTGTTTCTGCTGTTATGTCCCAAGTTATTCAACAACTGAACAATAATTGATCCCATGTTCTTTATAGGGATTCAACAGCATGTCATGTATTATGATGATCACAAACTCTCTCCTTTTTGTATTCTTTAAATCAACCTTAATCAAGAGAACGTTAATTATCAGTATAGAGTCCAGTCATTGAGTGGTCAAAAGTGGGGTGTTGGATGCATGGGGGATGCCAATGTTCTTGACTTCAGAGCTACGATTCAGGACTACAACGTATAGAAGTCCCTCCTATTCTACGGAGAGATCAGGAGGCCTTTAAATGTCCCTTTTGGTGTATTATTGTTTATAATAAACCTTTGTAGTCGACTAGAAAAAAGAAAATGTTTACCCCCTCCTCCTCAAAATTTGTTGCTCTGCCGTTCAGATTGCTTTTGCTCTGAAACTACTGCCCCAAATTTTCGAAACTTGGGTCAAAATCACAAATGGGGCTAGTTGGGTATTTTTAGGCATCACTTTCTGTTACTCCTAAAGGGTGAAAACAAAGGGCTGTATTATTAAAAAATAAGAATATCGGAAACGTTTGAAATAACTCCAATATTTCTGTATAAACAACCCTCAATTCAATGATTCCACTCTAAATCAATTCATGGGCAAGAACTTTGACAGGAAAAAGAACATCAACGTGAATGTGAACGTGTCTAAATACAGAAACAATTACCTAGTAAGTTGTGACGATGATATAACTGCGATGGAATCTGGTTTTCAAGAGTTCCTTTTGAAATGAAAACTTTTGCTGTATATTTGTGGGCAAGTGAAAGGGAGGTGTTTTGTTTCATTTCAATAAAATTCAGTCGTTCCTCCAAACAGTTGTTTCAGTTGCCCCGCTGGGCAATGGGAGAACCTCATGAAGCTGCATTCATTGAAGAGCCTGCTTATTCAGTAAAGGCAGGCATAGTAAGAGGAAGATTTCGGGGATCGTTCAACCATGATGTATCAGCACTACAATAGAAAAGCGTAGGAGTTTGTAAAAAAGAATCTGATAGTGTTTTATAAGGGTGGCAAAGCTACGAAGACAATTTGAAAAGAAGTAATG
The DNA here is from genome assembly GCA_031894815.1 of Creontiades dilutus. Lineage (NCBI taxonomy): Eukaryota > Metazoa > Arthropoda > Insecta > Hemiptera > Miridae > Creontiades > Creontiades dilutus. The sequence continues at coordinate 125,999 of JAVIWC010000733.1, read as the reverse complement.
ACATCACAAGAGCCCCTGAAGATGGATAGCTGCTGCTCCAACCCTGTCACACTACTATTGGGCTCATTTCGGAAATTACTTATTCTGCTAAGCACCTGTTCATTTCATATCTAAACGAACAAAAAGAATCAGCCATCACATTCCTTTCCTGGAATGGCATACATGGAGATGGAATGGCGTATGTAGATGATGTAGTCGTGAAGGGTTCTCCTTAATGTACCCTATCGAAACTGATATGGATGATTAATGCATCTGGCAATTGCAACGAATCCTACATAATGCTTACGGTTAGCCACTTATCTCAATCCAACTCGTGTTTCTGCAGTGATCATTGGATTGGAAATGCCGAAAGAAGCGCACAGTAGCCCGATCTACAATGGAGAGTGGAGATATGAAATTGAGCAAAGCTGCTGAGGAAGCCATTCACTAAAAATCGTTGAAGCATACCTCAACTTTGTATGTCAGTACAAACAGACAATCGAGATGCTATGGAATGGGTAAATAGTCCGATGGTCAACTCCAAAACAAAACAATCCCCCAACAGAACTTTTCATTTGAGAAGTTATACTTGGAAAATATATCAGACTGGGGTACTGAGAAAGTGCGAAACTGAGCTGATATTTTTACTAAACCTCTGGCTGGGCCGATGTTCTTTGTTTTCAGAAAAACCTTGGATTAAATCCATCTTGAGGAGGAGTATTGGATTTCAACTCAACATTTATTGCGTTCCAGGAATATAGTCCTCATGTTTTTCCAGAATATGTTTTTCCTCCCACAATAAGTTAGTCTGTTCTAATTTACCTTTAAGAAATCATTGGGTAAAAAAACAAAAAGAAAAAAAAAACGTATCAATATATTTTTTTTTGGAAACAGCAAGTTTCACTCGCTCCTGCCCTCAACCAATAATTTTGCTGAACTGACCACCTGTGGTTTATGTGGGTATATGTGAAGCGCTAAATTAGTGCTCGTCGCTCTTCTCGTATTTAATCTTCTGCTGCTGATGATGATTTTAAAGCACAACCTCAGGGCTCGGTGGTTTTCAAACCAATCTGAATTCTCTCATTCCCATTTCAAACTGCCCATTGCTTTTGCGCATCACCTACCTTCCACAGTTAGCTTCATGGTGGCAGTGGTTCATCGCAAAGGCTGGAAGGCCAAGCCTGAAACCTGAGGGGTATACACATCTCGGGTCTTCCACGAACAACTTATATACACAACTTGTCTTCCATAGTTGTGCCGACATGTGAGTTATGTGGCTCGCCGATAACTCAGGTACCACCTTGCTCAGTTGGTAGGGCAAGCTAGAACGCTAGCTTTACCTGTAGCTCCCTGTGCAAACTGGTACTTGCGTTGTCCCACGGTATTTTACCAGGGATTGCAAGGGAGAACTGAGGACTTAAGCACGATGTGCAGGGATACTCTCTTCCAAATCAACGTTGGGATTTATAAATCCCAGGGGGAACAAGATTCTCTTGCCCATTGCTTTTGCGATTTTTGGTTCCTCCAATTCTAGTATTACTCCCACTACTACTATTGGCACTATTATTATTGGTTATGAAAATGTGTCAGTACAGCAGTTAGTAGGATTCATGTTACCTTTTTAAATTATACCACGTAGAATTATGATTGTATCGTAAGAGAGGTTGAAAGAAGTGTTCGTGAAAATGAATAAAAAAAACATGGATTCTAACTTTCCTTTAATTGACTTTTGATCTCACTGTACGACTTGCATTGAGATTAAGACTGAAATTAAATCGGAATGGATATCTAGCATAATCGTAACAACTAAACTTGATCTCGATTGATTACAGAGAAGACTCGAGAAATGACATACTCAGGGAAAGAAAGCCTAACGGTGCGAATGATTTATGACCAAAGGATGACGTATTCACAATCATGTTCACTTCTAAAAAGACAGTATGGAGGAGATATCTCACAAGGCCGTGTCGTTCTCGATGATTGCAGCATCTATCATGCATAAAAGTGCTGACGAGTGTATTTTTATCGTTCAAATAAATCTTATTTTTGTGTTATAGCAATTTTTCTTTTCAGCACCTCTCTTCGCACAGCCTTGTGGAATGTCCCAAGGCAACTTTTTTTCCGGAATGTTTCAATTCATTGAATAGGATTTGTGATTCGAGTGTTTTTGTTTATATTACTCCAGCCCTCAAGATGACGGGGGCGACGGAGGGAGCAACCAGAGCGGCAGTGAGTCTGAAGGCAGCAGTCAGCAAAGCCAGACTGGTAAAGATTTTGAAATGGTAGAGAAGGATGACGTCGTTGAAGCGCATTGATGGTGAGTCACATCCGTTTACTTTACAGTTATTGTTCTGTTGTACGATTGAATACGAAGAATGAAAATTATGGTGTCTTCGTTTCTTAAGGCATTTTTATAGGATTCTTTACGATATTCGTGTCTCTGATTTATTATATGCCAGTAGTTACAGTTTTAAGTAGCGTATTGTGGTTCATGGAACAAATTATATTTGTATAATTGAAGAGTTCAGGGGAAAAACCAGGTCCTCCAAGGGCTACAAGAGAAGAACCCCGGGTTACATTGTCTCCTAAATCCCCCCACTCCATCCGCCTTCCTCTCTCAAGTTCCCTGTATTTCTATATCATCATATCAAAAAGTAACGACGGAAGTAACTGCCGACTGTTTGGATGTTCTCAAATGAGCTAGATGTGAGCCACATCCTTTCAAAATGGAAAAAGTGGATAAGTCCATGGTGAGGAACTGGACAACTTTTCTGACTCCAAGTTACTTGCCAAAAGCTCCAATGACGACAAAGCCCATCAGGGACTGAAAATCAAAGCTACACCTCCAAGGATCATAATTCATCGGAGTACCTCCAAAGTAAAATTCCAGAGTTCTCTCATGAGATCCAATCCTATACCCACAAACTAGTACGAAATAATGGTAGTTATTGGCCAAGAAGAACCGACGCCCCCTGGGTCCTCAAGTAGCTCCATCAACGGTTCTCTTGGCACATTTCACCCTTATAGTGCAAAACTTCCGATTTTGAAAGAGAAATATTCAGGCCTGATCCATTTGAAAAATTCCTGTGGGCGGGAATCTCAGAGGTATTACGAAAAACTCCCGGGAAAGATGTGATTGTATTAACTTTTCTTAAAGTTTTCTTCTTATTTACCTGGCTGTTCCCCTGTATTTTAGGATTCTTTGTACTTGGCAGTACAAAAACAAGCAATACAATTTTTTCTCAAGGTTTAATACTTTGTTCACATTCACTCATACTTCATTTTCTTTAAAATAATTTTTGAATAACCAGAACAGTGTAAATAAGGTTTTCGGCAGAAAAATTAGCTTTTCTCGATATGTTAAAAACGATTAATTAATTTTAACGATTCCCTAGCAAAAATAAAAAATTTGTTGAGATCCTAGGTATACGTTAAACTTTCACATTTTTGTCACTATTTATAATTTTTCTTGTCTCATTGTTCTCATTTACTGTCTTATGTCTCCATATTGTTAAGTGTTGGTATGGAATTATTGTTAATCAATTTGTATATTTATGTTCTTTTTTCTGTATTTGGGCTCGTCCCGTATAAATAAATAAATAAACTAAAGTCTATTAGGTAAATGACATCCTCGTGTGAGCACAATTTATTTCTCGTTCGAATTCATTTCAGCTCCCGGTGACCAAGGATTGAGCTTGACGAACCTGCCACAGGCATCACGTTTCCAGTGAAAAGCAGACACCAGCCCTACCCTCCCTGAAGTTTCATTTTTATTTATTTCCGAAATTTCCTATGTATCTATTAACCCTTCCTTATTCACCTACTCTATTCGTGTACTCGTATACTAAGGTTGTGCTAAAAAGAACGTACAATTATGGTTTATAACATTTATATAAAAGTGATTTTTATCCCAATGTTACTTTTTTTTTTTTTTTTCATTTGGTGCTTGGATTTGCGGAAAAATTGTGGCGAGCTAAAATTCTTAATGCTCAATTTCACTGGTGGGATTTTACTTTTTTCCTTACGAGAAGATAGTAAAGATTGTATTTTTTATTTAACTTCTTCAATAGGTAATATGTAAATATTGGATGGATTGAAATTTGCCGAATGCAAAACATACTGATCTGATTCTGAATGACAACTTCATCGATGGTTGGCAAAGCGTTTTATTTTTTCAATTTATTTCGCCGTAGGAAGTAGATTCCGTATTGTAAAATACAATGCAATTCAATCTGTTAGTTGTTTTATCAGAGTTTTTTCGACTATTTTGTTCATTTTTATTTTTCTAATAAACTTTTTACACTGAAAATCAACTACTTAGTCATGAGGATGGCTACCATAAAATTTAGGTCAATGTCCACAGCTAAAATCGGCTATACATTTTTTACAAGTTCGATTTCTTATTGGAAACAAAAATATTAAGCTTTCATCCGTAACTGCCTCTATACATTCCAATATAGTTTTTGTGTACTTCAGCAAACTTTTGGATATGGAAGTTGGAAGGCGAAATGTGACTTTGAGTTGACTTCATGTGAAATACGATCTGTTATAGGTGGCATGATAGTTATTTAATTATTAAAGCTATTCATTACGAGTGTCGTTTCCTTTTTTGTTTTCCTTGGTGTCTATAATGTCTGAGCGTAGGATTTTTTATAAGTCAAAATCTGTCCTTGGGCTCCAATTCTACACTAAACATGCACTATTGCTTTAAGCAATAATATCATAATTAATAATTAACGCGCAATTTCGCTAAGAATAAATGTAGTTAGTAATAATTGAACAATGAAAACGATTTTGGTTTATTATTCAATAATAAACCATTGTAATCGCTCTTGAAAAAAAATTCTAACCCCCCCCCCCCCCCCCCCGAAAATTTCATGGTTTACGTTTCAAAGGGTGTAGAATCCGAATCTGCAATAACAAAATTTCCGTCCGTACGCCATACGCACGATTTCTCCCAAACGACTGGAGCAAAAAATCCGAAAATTTCAGGAAAAATCAATATTGGTCCGACAACGCCCCAATTCTCTAGCCAGCACTCTCACTTAATTTAAAGTGCTGGATTTAAATTGCTTTAATTTAAACTGGTTGGAATAGTGAAAGAATAATGGTTGGAATAGTGTTATCCACTTCCATTATGCGATGTAGAGTTTTTGAAATATGTTCCCAAACTAGACCTTACGCTGATTTTTACAAATAATCGGGAAAATGTGTTGAGAATCACGGCTTGAGGTAGAAAGAACCGGTAATCAATCTCTTGGCAGCACATTCAACAATCCTGAGATTTTTGTTGGGCATATCTAGACCAATAAAAGGAAGTGCATTGAGTCGTATCATGGACAATATACTTATCGATGCAAGAAACAGTTTGTTCTAGATTGCTCCCTCCGTTTTCTTCTTTCAGAAGTGAAATTCGAACTTAACGAGGGTTTTCGGAAATGGGATTGAAGACGAACTTTGGTTAGAGTAGGCAGAAACGGTTTTGTAGGTGTTCACTTATGTTTTCGTTTATGTTTGTTTAGACCAATCGACCGTTGGATCGATTATATTAGGGCGTTTTTTTTAAATAGAGAGATGTTTTATAAAGGAGTAGTTCAGAGGATAGAATGGTTGAGATGGAAATTAATTAAATAAAAAGCGGGACAGCAGACCTCAATGGTTCTGCAGCTAGATGATTTAAATGATTAATTTTACAAATTTAAGTACCAAAGATGAAAAATTGCTTATGCAACCTACAAAAATGAGATTCTAGCTCAGAGGAGGGTAGCTAGTAAACAGAAATGAAAGCTACGGCTGGGGGGGGGGGGGGGCTAACTAGGGTTTACGTGAGCGCATTCTGTGTTCATAAACGGTACTTACTAAGCCTGACCAACTTCCTGGAAAAATCTGTAGATTCAACCAGAGCTCCAGAGAGGCTAGTGCTTACCAAGGTGGCAGGTACACAAATGACCCCCTCGGGCGGACGGAAAAGTGGTGATGCTGGGATAACAAAGGGCAGAAGGAGGGGGGGGGGGGACTGTCAGGTTCGTTGCTAAGAACTGAATTGTACTCCTGTTAATCATTTAAATGATAATAAAATTATTCTTTATTGCGGAATGTAATTTACAAAACACTCAATTCCCAAAAGGAAACCAACAAGATTCTACAATCCTGTAAGTAAAAATACATTTAGAGAGTTGTTGCTTCACGCAGTTGGTTCTGTCACGTGATCTGAAGCTAAAAACCCTTAGCGCAGACCACCCCTACAACTACGGGGGTAAGGAATAGCTGCAGGAGGAAGGACCCTGCAACAAGGCGACAGTGAACACTGCAGTAAGTTAGCATCTTCCCATGTTTCCCTAGATTTACGGTCACTGTGCCAACCAACCGTGTGAAGCAAGAACTCTCTAATATCCCTAATACAGATATAAAATTGAAAAAAGACGTTTATTCAACATTGAGAAATATTAAAGTAAAAGTGGTTGGAATGGTTCGTGGAGTGGAAGTTGTTTGTAAATTATGAGCACGCTTCTACAAAAGGGTGTAGTGTGATATGTGCCCGATGTACTACAGTGGTAAACTAGTGCACCTACTTTTAATAATTGGTGTACAATGGTTGTGCATACAATTTTCTCTGGGTGAAGATATTGCCACAATTAAAATGAAATGTTACGCTGTTACAAAACCCTAACTTGACATTTCTGTTAAAACAATGAAGTGCCTATTTTGTAATTGACAACACTCCATACAATAATTAATTGTGAGGAAAGTAAAAACTTCTGTATTTGTATGTAGGTTGCAATCAATTCGAGCTGTTTCCATTGATTATTGCGCAATCTATTTTGTTCAATTTCATCATCATGTCATTCAACATCTGGTTGCACATGGCAGCGTAGGGGTTCATCTCGACCAACTGTAATACAGAAAAACGTTATTCTTATGGGTTTGGTCATATAGAAATTAAATAGTTTGTATTAGTGACTCTCATGACATATCTAAGTAAATGGAGGGCATTATGAGCAAGTTAAGTGCAGTTGAGTTAGTTTTAGCAAGTTAAGTGCAGTAGTAAAAATTTAAAATATTGATATTTAAGCAGGGTGAACAAGACCACAATGTAATATTTTCCATATTTGCTGATGAAGACTTTATAGGACATTTAGTGCTCTTTTTAATGGCACCAACCGCGTTTGCGTGTGGTGAATAGTTTCTAAGTTAAAAGGAATTTATTGGGGAAAACTCGGTACATCATGAAAGATCAGAAAAACCCACATTCCTGCCAAACAATTGATTTTCGGACCATGGTTTGCATGGAATTAGCAAGTGGAACGCGGGATGGGTGACGCGAGATATTTTAACATAGTATATTTGTTTATATTATAAGATAAAAATAATGTACTTCCTTTTATGGAAGTTAGTGGTTAGTCATTATAAGCGCTATAATCCTTTATAGTTCTGCGAGAACCTGAGCTGCGAGTCCTCATTTACATTATCAGTCTAACCTCATTATTACGATAAATATATCAGTAGACCACGGAGATCAGTAATATTAAGACACATCCGCCACAAAGGTAAAGCCGAAATAGCAGACACGAAAATAGCAAATTGAAACCAGCAGAATGATAAGAAATTAGCGAAAGGAAAATCGCAACAATAGCATGGCTGAAGCATGTTCCATGTTTTTTTTTAAATTTCAGCAGCAGGCTGTAAGCAGTATCCTATGGTCCAGGGGGCTTGCCATCTGGTGAAGAGCCTAGCGCCGAGTTTTTCTCCCCTTCTGGCCATAGAAAGCACTGGAGAAATGAATGCATCGAGTATACTGAAATGATCGAATCAGCGGGTTTAATTGCAATGGAATTCTCTTTTCAAGAAATTGAGTTTATCATAACTTTCTACAATATTACCGAATATACCAACCTATTATATTCGTGAACTAGTGAAGCTAGGTACCTTCAAGTTGCTACACTTCATCTCATTAATTTTCAATAGACGGCGGATGGATGACCTTCAGCCCAATCTGTAGATTGTTGTTAAAACCTGAGGATCCTTCTTTCTATTTGAACTCCGACTTGGGCATCCAAAATAAGAGATTGTAATCCAAGTAACCGGAGTATACTCAGCAAAACTCAGTTTCACAGGGTTCGTTGTAAAATTCAAAAGTAACGAGGAGTGCCCAATATGTAACAGTGGAGAGTTAGGCTCTGGGTTTCACTTCTTGGGAGATTGGAAAACGAACTATCTTACGCGGTTATCCTCTTTACTGTCAGTTACAGACCTGGCATCTATTTTTTACAATTTTTTAGTAGATTTAATTAAAACCAGAGTCTTCTTTTTAAATGAGGTTCATTAAAATTCCTTCATTAATAGTAAATTACCAATAGCTGAGAGAAGCCACATTTGCTCTCAATTATTATGTATAAATGGATTCCAGAAACTTTTACTTTCTGCTTTTGTCAAATTGATGTTTTCTTCATTAAAAAAATATATATTTCTATAAACCATTTTCCATTATGTTTATATATGTCAACGTTGTAACGCTGGAAGGCCTATACAAATAAATAACTTCGTTTCAATTGATTCTATCCGATTCGTTTCGATTAAGTGAAATTACGTGATTTTCTACCTGTTGTTTGGCAAACATGCTTCCCAATTGAGCTGCCTTCGTAAAATCATCTTTGGCTTCAGAATCCCGTCCGTTTCTTCGGTGTAAGAGCCCTCTTTGACAATAGGCTTGACAACCTGCTTTCCCTTTGCCACTGCTCAACTCTATTGCTTTGTTCAAGTCTACGATTGCGGCTGAAACGAGAGAATGGTAGAATACAAAGTCTGCGCCAGAATATGACTTACTAAGTAACTACTTGAGCTGAGATACAACTTTGAGCCACTGATTCGGTGGCTGTCTGAAATGGTTGAATTGGCTGTAAACTTTTTTAGATAGTTAGCACTGTTATCTTGGGAGAAGGTTGCAACGTTTTTGATGTGCCAATTTGTGATCGTGAAGATTGTACATTTAATCATCCGAGGGCTGAGGTAAGCGGTATTTTCATACAATTTTTTGTTAAATGTTGTCCGATATGTCTGTTAAGAACTGAAAAAACAAAATCTGTGTTTGCCTCGACCGTTTTTCAAAATCGGTGTGTATTCACGTACCTTGCCCCACCTCCATGTACCTCGCCCCAAAAACAAGTGTGGCGTGGCTGAATTTGTGTTTCCTCAACGTTTATTCCATCCGAGTTTGACTGAATCGAATTATACCAGTTAATTGTGGTTTTTTACAGATGCCTTGCAGCAAAGCAAGAAGAACGAGTACCCCTGTGGATCCTTAAGAGCAGGCTAGGCCTTGTGAGACTGAATTTGTTAAGAAGCTGTTTGTTTACTACGAACTTCGGTCAATTTTAAGGTTTACAAGCTTTTCAAGAAAAATATTCGTCCTTGACAATAATTCTAGGATATTATGGTACCTTTGTGGTTATCAACCAATTTCTAGTAATGTTTTCCAAATTATATTTTTGTTATACATTGAAGTTTCATAATTAATATAAAATAAACGTATTTGATTCATTTTCCATACTTCTGAGCGCTTAATTTCGATTAATAGGGAAGGTGGCGCAAGGTTCGGTTGTAATCATGTAATATTTTTTCAGTGCAGTTTGTTTATTTTTTTTATTCTTGCTTTGTTCGATCCCAATTTTATGCTAATTGGTAAAAACACAGGAAATTTCGAATTTCATGAAGGAAGAGAGGAATACCATTCGATCGATGCATTCCATTCCTCTCTTGTTCATTCAAGATTTTGGTTAGTACTTAAACACATTCCAGAACTTTAAATTTTCATTATGAAAGGGAGTGAGTTGAGAGGGAAGTAGCAATAAATCGTTAGCTTCACTATTTTCATCTGATTTTATTAATTTTTTCGTTCGACCCCTATTTTGGTGTCCAAGAAACTTTGGAAATGTTAAATTTTCTCTCGGTAGGAGGTCATGAACAATCCATTCAAGCGCTTTTTATTTGTTGGATTAAGAATTTTGGTCTGGTCTTAGCAAATTTCATAGCTTTCAAATTCAATTATGAACAGGGGTTATATGAAGGGGGTAATATTGTCAAATCGTTGATGACGTCAATTCATCTTTATTTTCAGTTCTAGGTGTTGTATTTCTTCTCGTCATCAAATTAAATTGTTATTTACAGCCACAAACTGAACTTGGGTATGTCCTGTAACCGGTGAGTTACTTTCCAATTTGTTTTTCTCTCATGTTGATGATCATGGACTCTCTGTACAGATTCCAATCTTCCCTCTTACAGAAGAAGACTCGCCTGTACGACCTGGCTGGGGATTTCCATGAAAGTATTATTCAACATTAAGATGCTCACCTTCGTCTTTTCCTTGCAAACGCAGAACTTGTGCTCTGTTGTTGTAACCAGAAGCCCGTTCCGCAATGGACAAAGCTTCCGTTAACAGGCGCTCTGCTCTTCCAAGGTCACCAGCATCTGCAGCTTTAATTCCTTCCAATTCAACTTCCTTTGCATTTGCTACGCTTGGTGTTATTTCTTCATCGTCTAAGAACATATTTTTTGTTCAAAACTCTTCGTTATAAACTAACATTTCAACCACAGTTGCAAAATCTTTTTTTCATTTTATATTTAAAAGAAAAATGGCAAATTTTACGGAAATGCTTGTTATTTCTATGTTTGATAGGGTTTCTCCATTGATCACTCATCTATGTTTATTACAGGTAGGTCTTCTGTAGTCTTCATAATATTGCCATCGACTTCTTCAGCCGGCCCGGATGACTTCTTCATAAGTAGCTTAGTCACCAACATTAACTAGTCCCAGTTAGTATTTACGAAAGAAAAGCTGATATCCAAATATCTAAAATGGTGTAATATACGTTGAAACCCACAAATGGGGAAACACTGAAATTTTACGAGATAAAAGCTAACATCTATCTAAACTCCCTTCCGTCCGTCCACCGCCCAGTGCTTTTCCGAAATTACTGCTGAACTTAAAAGGTTAATGAAATCACAAATGAGTAATGCTTGGCATTAGCTATATCTAAGGGCTTGTACTTTTGCAGAAAAAAAAACAACGTCAATTCCAGTGAGAATCAGTTGGTATAATATCAATGGAATTTTGTTTTTGAGAGTTCTTTTTGAAATCAAGTTTTTTATATACAAGGGAAAAACGGGTTAACTAACTTTTTCCTGCTGAAAACGCAACGATTCTACAAACTTGAAAGTTTACTTTTTTTCGCACACCAACTGATTTTCAATATAGCAGAAAAAATGACTGCAAAACCGAATTCCTAAAATCATTAACAAATTTCAGTTTGGCAATCAAATTGTTGAACATTTCGGAACATTCAATGTTTTATCAGTATTTTCAAAAATGGTTATTGAAATTAAATAAAATTCAATAATTATTGGAATTATTTGAATAATGATTATCATCACTTATTCAATCACCCTTGTTCCTTTTTTAAGCTTTTAACTTGTGTTTGAGGGCTTCAAAACAGGATTTGGCATTGGGCAACAAAACTCATTTAGGTGCTGCAAATTTTCCTACTCATATCTTTTTAAATGTTCAGTATATGATTGTACACCTTCACTGAAGGTCCTTCAGGTAAAAATTGAATTCATTATCTGGAAGCTGCTGACGATTAATAATCATTGATTATCTAGGGTCTTGGGTTGTTATGATCTGCATTTCTTCTGTTGCAGTGCCCTTTTAGGCTGTTTGTATGTTCATGTTTTTAGAACGTTGGAACAATGAATGTGATGACTGGTACACACTAATATTACATCAACTGAAACACTAGGAATCGCAGAATTTGGAAAGGGACCGCATTGAAATGGATGGATTGAACGTGTAGGAGTGTTCTGCTGTTCCCCAGGATCGGCCAGAGAGCCCCGTTTTCCTCCCAAGCTCATTTTACTCACCAGTGATTTGTGGTGATTTGGACTCGTCTTTGCTAGTTCTGTCGTGTCCATCGTGTTCGCCATTTGCGAATCTCTTAGGTGCCAACATTAACTCAACTTCAGAAAAAAACCGAGTTAATCCGTTTTCCCCTGTAGTTTGCATTTGTTATATATTTGCGGACAAGTGAAGTACAGATAGGAATTTTATTTTATTGCGTCAAATTTCAGTTGTTCAAAACATCGCCTGTGTCGATGTACAGTCGGTATATTGCAGCATTGCAGGTATTTTGATATCATCATGTGTTACTTACTAGGGAGACTAGTACATTTTTAGTGCTCAAGGAGTTATATTTATGAAGAAGTCTTCCTATAGTCGTTGGTATACCTGCATTTGGTTAAAACCATTTGAGTACTAGAATCACTCTTACAAATAGCGAACTTCCTACTAAATAGCCGTTTTTCAATCTTGTCGCTTTAATCATAAAACTTCGACCTATTTTACAACAACTGCCTACTTGGAAGAGAGTGAGCAGATTTGTGCGCAAAATTGGAATAACTTGAATGCTGTATTACTTTTTATTTCAAAGTACATTAAATGTACTTTAAGAACCAAATTTGTTCATCTACCGAAAATTGACCTACCTGTAGGTCAATTTTCGGTAGATGAACAAATTTGGTTCTCCAGAGCAAAAATTTTCATTCGCGCTTTACATCTTGAACCATTTTGAACAACTTTTGTTTAGTGTGTGTGAGTCTGCTTTGTGTTCGCAAATTCTAGTAACACATAGTAACATTTCTACAGGTTTGATTCAATTTTCATCGGGTCAAAACGTCTAAAGGTTATCTTATTATGCGGAAGAGTTTGATGGATGGCTACTCCTTCTTTTTAAGGGAGTTCCTCAACCACCAAGACTGTACAAGGTGAATCATACTGAAGTACATTTGTGATTTATATTGTAAATATTTGTAATCTTGAATATAAAAAAAAAACAAATAAATAACATTCTGTTGATGATTCGATTTTTATGGGATTAGGAGGTGTGCGAGTTAGACTGTGAATTGAATAAAGGTGTTAATTCCGTTCTTTTTATACACGGTTTATACTTAATCGATTTAAAACGGATTGTTTATAAGTGTGGTAACATACAAACCGGACATAAAGACGTCCGAAAAGTCTGAGCTCAGCAGAAGATGTAATTACTTGGATCATTTTCTACCAAGGCTTCTCAATGTCTAGGTACTTGGAAAATTGGTAGAAGGCTGTACGTACCTGCTTGCGAAAGTTCTCTCGTACGACGTACCTACTTAAATTTCAAGTCCTCCGAAGACTCTGCTGGTCGGGTGACTACTGAGCCTCGTATGTACGATTCAAATTCTTGTTTTCTCAGCAGGAGCAAGTTCCGAGAGAAGGCGAGCCGCCTGTTACGTAACATGTTAGTATTGGAGAACCATACAATCGTCATTCTCAAGCTCAACCAGTGGACAGTGGGACGGAATTGAGTGCAAACCAGATCGAAATTCACGTTGCTTCCCTCCGTGTTTATGAGAGGAACTCGAAAAACAGGCTGCAAATTATTACACAAAAGTTGTATTATTTCTATGTTTAGCCCTTCAACGGCTATGTCATAAACTCCCTTTGCTCGGTGGGGGTGGCCCCCGAACCCCCGAGACAGTATTCGTGATTTATCATTCTCTTGCTTTACCTTTAGGAGTAGCACATCATATGCAATATACAGGGTGTCCCAGGAGTTATGCACAATCCGAATCTACGTGTTCTACAACTCATTTCCGACCAAATATGCCACTTAGCAATTTTTTGCCAGAGGCCTCGTTTCCGAGCTATTCGCGATTTAAGATTTTTTTGTGTTTTCGATCTTATGTCATTAAAACTGTCATAACTCCCTCAATTGTGGAGATAGCTCAATTTTGATGACACCGTTGGAAAGAGCGTTACATTTTCTATCTATTTAATGTCGTAAACCTTTTTAAAATTGCATTGAAGATGTGCAATTGATACGCGAAATGGCAGTTTTGTCAAAATCTTAAAATCGCCTGTTTTTCATCTCGCCTAGAAACCTCATGAATGTTGACGCAGAACTGTGCAGGCCTAGTAAAACGTGCGCCAAAATGTCAGCTTTAAAACGTGTAGTCGTTTTGGTATTTAAAAATATTTTTAGTTAAAGGAATGGTGTTTAACTGCAAAAAAACGTGTGTTTTCTGTTAAAATTGGGTTCTTTCCAAAAGTCTCGACGAAAAAAGGTTGGTGGCAGGATATACGTAACTTTTCTCGCTGAATCGAATGGTAACAACGCCAGACCTCTCAAGTGACGATTTAAGTTAGTTTTGGCGGATGCATAAACCCGTTCGTTTGTGAACAGCGTCTACGGCATTTCTAAGCTTTCCGGCCAAAGTCAGGATAATCGAAGAGCCGAGAGACGGCTATTGTTTGTGTTCAGTTAAGATTGCGATGAGTATCATTCATCTTTTTGCTGACACTGTGGACCCTTATCAAACCAGGCTTTCGTATCATTACCAACTCTTCCCTTTCGTCTCTTTCCTCGTTGTATTTCCTTCAGCGAGGTTTTCCCTATTGCATATTCCCATTCATCATGGTGCGCTTTAGCTATTGAACATAGCTAGTAGTAATAATCAAAACCTTAGTGACAAAAAACAATTAGTAGATAAAAAATATATAGTTTACTAGATAAAGAAGGATCAGCGACATAAACAATATTATCTACCAATATTTTTTCCTCATACTATCCAACGTGTTCGCTAGGGTGTGAGTTGTACACAGGAGGAGTGTGACTTCCTAGCTGCTTCAGAAGCATTACCATTGGCAAAACCGTACACAAAAATCATGTCAACATACTCACTTGTGGTATAGCTACTCAACTGAAAGCAAATAGTCGCAATCAATCGTAAATGAACACAAACAATAGCTGTCTCCCGGATCTTCGATTATCCTGACTTTGGCTGGACAGCTTGGAAATGCCGTAGACGCTGATCACAAACGAACGTTTTCATTCATTAAACATTTTCATTTTTAAATATTTTTTTAAATTTTGAATCATAACAACTTTGTTTAAACTCTAACTCTTTGTATGAACTCGATTTAAACCCCAATATCTTACCATTGTCCAACAGCTGGACAACATGTTCGAGTCAATAAACATTTTACTAAAACTGAATTTGATTAGAAACAACAAATAATCAACATTGCAACACCCAATGCTACGGCCAAATCAGATTGGGGTTGATAATGCACGGCGCACAAAGCAACCCCTCCTTCAAGACCAGGGGGTCGTGCGGGTCATTGCATATCCTTGCCCCTGACCAAGACAATGCCTCCTCCGTAGCTTTCCCAATTTTCAAACATTAGGTATTTTTTAGTGATACAGGGTGTCCCAGGACTTATGCACAATCCGACTCCTACGTGTTCTACAACTCATTTCTGACTGCGATGAGTTGCATTCATCTTCGAGACTTTCGGAAAAACCTCAATTTTAACAGAAAACACACGTGTTTCTGCAGTTAAACACCATTTCCTTAACTAAAACTATTTTTAAAACCAAAACGACTACAACTTGGAAAGCTGACATCTTGGTGCACGTTTTACTAGGCCTGGACTAGGCTACGTCAAGCATTAATGGGGTTTCTAGGCGAGATGAAAAACAGGCGATTTCAAGATTTTGACAAAACTGCCATTTCGCGCAGCAATCGCACATCTTCAATGCACTAAAAAAATTATTTTCTGACATCAAATAGATAGAAAATTTAACGTTCTTTCCAACGGTGTCACCAAATTTGAGCTATCTCCAAAACTGAGGGAGTTATGACAGTTTCAATGACACAAGATCGAAAACGCGGAAAACATCTTGGGCATTTTTGTTCGGAAATGAGTTGTAGAACACGTAGGAGTCGGATTGTGCATAACTCCTGGGACACCCTGTATAATCAAAATGTGACACTATAGCATCCAATGGAAGAGTTAGCACGTTGAGATTTTATTAAAGAATGAAGCCTTTTCTTCCATGATGTTGAAAAATGCTTGCATAAGAGTCTGCAACACACTGGGACATTTTCATGTGTGTACAGATAAATTAAATGGGCCATAAGAGAAACCGCCCAGCCGTGGGTACTTAATTGAATTCGCGATCGTGTTGACTCATTGTTCCGACACAAGTCGGACTTACTGAATTCGAGCCAGGCTACATCACCTACTCCATTAGCGTTGTTGTTACACTTGTGTAACTAATAAACCAAAACAAAATGTCTTAATAATAATGATTATTGGTATCGCGTGAGCAAGTTCTCGTGCAGATTTTTCAGTTTATTGGTACATATTACTATTTCAAGGACTGTTTATTGGTATCGCGTTAGCAAGTTTTCGTGACGATTTTGGTTTATTATTCCATAATAAACCATTGTAATCGCTCTTGAAAAAAATTTTTTTTTATCCCCCCTGAAAATTTCATGGTTTACGTTTCAAAGGGTGTAGAATCCAAATCTGCAATAAACATTATTCCGTCCGTCCGCCGTACGCCATACGCACGATTTCTCCCAAACGGCTGGAGCAAAATTGAAATTTTCAGGAAAAATCAATATTGGTCCGACAACGTCCCAATTCTTTAGCGAGCACTCTCACTTAATTTAAAGTGCCCTTTAAGGGTTGTCGAAGTTTTGTGAAATCCCTAAAAACCTCAAAAAAGTCAAGGCGTCCTAAATTTGGTATTTTTTTGAAGAACTTTCCATGAGGAATTGAATGATCCCCTCCCCAGGTCGGTAGATCAAACCATTCCCGATGTATGGCCAGATTTATGGTGCCAACATTTGCATCCACATTCTCTACATCACCAGGTTACTGCAATCAAAACAAACACACGAGTTTTTTGTTTGTTTTGTTTTGATCGCAGTAACCTAGTGATGTAGTGAATGAGGATACTGGAGTGAACTCCTAAAAAGGTTTATAGCCAATACATGGGTTGAACCATTCTGATATGCATGAAACGCTGCAAATTCTTTCACTGGGGTTTATTATTCAATTTCATTCATTCATTTCATTCATGATTTGAATTCCTACTAATTGATTGATCAGCTGATCATATTTGTGTGCCTCCTCTACATCAGTCTACCTCTGGCTACGTCGTTTAAATTTGGATTTGGGGAAGTTTTGACGCAATACGAGTGCTAAAGTGACTTGATAAATTATAGAGGTTTTTATTGTGGTGGGGTAAACGCTGCAAATTCTCTCACTGGGGTTTATTATTCATTTGGCTTGCATTCATGATTTGAATTCCTACTAAGCTTTGGAGTGTGCGTGTTTCACAGGTGGTAAAGCGATTATTGAATTTCAGGAGGTATGCATCGAGCACGTAAATCGGTTCTCAACCAAAATACCTATTTGGATTGATCGGTTGATCATATTTGTGTGCCTCCTGAAATTCAATAATCGCTCAACCACCTGTGAAACACGCACACTCCAAAGCTTAGTAGAAATTCAAATCATGAATGCAAGCCATTTCCCTGTTTCCCTTGCAGCATTGTTGGATCTTTTCGTAAACCCCCTTCAGGGAATCTTGACCATTCAGGTCAGCTACCAAAAACCCAGTTCATTGCACTTTTAGAGTAATATGGGAAAGTCCTAGTGAAGGGAGGCTTACACTTTACTGCATTGATAGTGAACTTAGCTTGGAAATAAATAATTTCACCTTTCACCTGGTATAAGCTCCATTTTCACGCCACAAATTTTAGTAAAAATCTAACTTCACGTTTTTCTGCATTTCATTACTTCTTGAGTGCAGTTGCCATGGTAATTAAAATAATGCGTTCTGATGCTTTAAAGATGATATGAAAATCTTTTGTCCAAATTATTGATCATGAAATTTATTGTAGGTACACAGCAAATGTTTTCACATCGATAATAAATTATGCAGCTCCTTGCGTGAACAAAATGCCCTTTGAAATTAGAACGGTATTCAACGTCGACGAATTGAGAGACGCTTTGTTGGAAATAGAAGAAGGCAAAGTTGTCATACCCGACTATGTGCCTGAGGTTAAGCCTGAGAAGAAACTAAGCAAGAAGAAGTCTAAATCTAGAAGCAAGAGTAAATCAAGCAAAGGCAGGAAGTCTCGTAAAGGGAAAAAAGGTAGTAAAAAGAGCAAGGCTTCCAAGAGTAAGTCGAGCAAGAAGAGTAAAAGTGTTAAAAAGAGTAGGGCTTCCAAAAGTAAGTCGAGCAAGAAGAGCAGAGGAAGCCATAAGAGTAGAGGTGTGAAAAAAAGCAAGTCGAGCAAAAAGAGTAAAGCTGTTAAAAAGAGCAAGGCTTCCAAAAGTAAGTCGAGCAAGAAGAGTAAAGGTAGTAAAAAGAGCAGAGCTTCCAAAAGTAAGTCGAGCAAGAAGAGTAAAGGCAGTAAAAAAAGTAAAGGGAGTAAAAAGAGTAAAGGGAGTAAAAAGAGTAAAGGGAGTAAAAAAAGTAAAGGAAGTAAGAAAAGTAAAAAAAGTAAAGGATCTGGTAAAGGAAGTAAAAAAGGGAAGGATGGCAAGAAGAAAGGAAAAGAAACATCACCACCGCCGCTGCCGCCTTGGTGGGAAGGGATGGAGCAAAGGATGCAAACTTACATATTTTTCACATCCCGTACTGACGAGCGTGGGGTTATTTTGCACGAACTGTCAGCCAAAGGTAAGATCGAAGTTAAACCTATGAACGTACCTAAGTAGATTGAAACAAGTATGTGGAAAAGGTGAAAAATTACGAGGTGTATTTCATGAGAATAAGAACAGGCGTGAATATTTTTAATTTTCAGGGCAAGAGACAAACTGACACAAAACACACTTGAGGAGTTGAATCTCAGTGAAATCAACAGTAGGGTCTACCCACAGCACCCCCACCCTCAGAGTCATCGAAACCTCACTGGGCGCAGCACACGTTGACTGCTCTGCGTGGTCACTGGCGCCAGCTTGTCTGGGGCAAGCAGGGAAGGCTCCAGGGGCGGCGGATGGAGAAGGACGGAAGTCTGGGCTTAGATTGAGCAGGAATGCCGGTTTCAACCTGTCAATTGATACCTACGGTCAGCTCCCCCCTGGTGTTGTCTGTGAACATCTTTTCAGTGCCAGCATTGTGGCGTTCGAACAGATGTGTGGCATTTGGCAGGTCTCTGTGGACGTACAGGACTTTTGTCATCTTGTGCTTGTGGAAACAGGGTGGATGTTGTGCACGTGATCCTGCAGCTTGGGAATCAGTGTGGGAGGGTTGACGCGTAGAGAGCCATCTTTGAAAGAATCTGGTGGTAGTCGAATGCGTTCACCATAGAGGAGTTCAGCAGGCTTGATCCCTAGTCCTGGGATAATCTACGCCATCAACCCTAGAAGAACTGTGGGAAGTAGTGGAACCCAGTCCTTAATCAGCTGGGATCAAACTGCAATGTTGCTCTCTCAAATGCACTATTAGCGGCTGGATGGTTAGCTGTGGTAAGATGTGGTCCATTCTAAGCGTGACTGCGAGACTTCGGAAGAGAGCATTCAAATTGAGTTTCTCGGTCTGTCGTTATGCTTCGTGGTACTCCAAATCTTAAGATCCACCTGGAGGCAAGGGCTGTAGCTACAGATTCAGCTGTTATACCAAAAAGGGATGTAGTCTCCTGTAAAGCGATAGATTATTGTGAGGGAGCACGCGCTTCTTGAGATACATGCAAGGGACCAACAATATCAACCTTGATGTGAGCTAAACGTGATTCTGCTGGCTGGCGTGAACCCACAAAGTACTATAGGAAAACGAAATGATTTTTTGATTTAGCGAATTTTTATTGCGACGATTCTTGGAATTTGACGAATTTTTATTTATATATTCAAGTAGGGTTCACCAACCCCCCCCCCCCCCCCCATTGTTTAATCGTTATCTATGGGCAAAAATTTATGTATTTATTCTTCAAACTTGCAGTTTTTAGGATCTTGAAATGACAAAATTATGCAGCCACGCGCAACCGAGATCAACTTAGTTTTTTTTGCAAACTGGATCTTGTATTCAGAACCTTTGTAATCGACCAAGAAAAAAAGTTTACTGCGTTTTAAGAAACGTAGATTTCGAAAATTGAACGCCGTCCGAAAACTTTACTCCAAAACTAATAAACCAAAGTTTACAAAAATTGGCTAAAAAATTCTAAAGCAATCCGCGATGTGCATGTAATTCGGCGTCTTGATTAATCAAGGGTTCAGGTCAGGTAGAAGGTCGGGTAGTAGAACGTTAGGATCTACCGCTGGATTTTACTCGCAACTTCAGACAAGTTTTGAGGTCTGACAACCCCAACTATAAGCGAGGCTTGAGTGAGACTGCTTGACAACACTCAGAACTTGGATGTCATACAATGATACTATCCATAATGCCATCTCCCAAGCTTCAATTGAGTGGATGGGGAACAAGCCGCAGCATTCCATTTGATTGTATTTTTATTTTATCCCGCTAATTTCAGTTGTTTTATTCGAGAATTTATACTCGTTAATTTCTTTGTGTGTTTCCGAGTGTACCATGGAAGTATTGTTTCAGTTTGTAAAGTTCGGTTCTATTAGTCTGGTGATCCACGTAGGAAATAAAAAACCTTTGTGTAGCATTCGCAGAGTTTTGAGTGTTAAGGGGCAACTTCAAAATCAGTAGCACGATCAACTCAGACAGGAATGTTTTGTTAAGATCCTGTATTCTTCTAAATTCTACATTTTAATCAAGTCCACTGATTCACCAACATACATGTGAGGTTGTAATCTTGATTTTATTTAATTATCCAATAGCGGAAGAGCAGATAAGTAACTTCCTTGCACGACTGCCTCCGAGACGGAAAACTTGCATTATTCGTGTTCGTCTCCTTCCATCTATGTAAGTACAAGTCATCTGAATGAGTAGATTTTTTGGTTTGCTGTTTTCAGGAATAAACCTTTGTCGTTGACCAATAAAAACTAATATTAAACTACTCCAAAAAAACCGGTTTGGCAAAAGATTTTTTTCATTTTCTCGTTTTGAAGACTTAGCAGTCAAGAAAAGTTGCTGAGGGGGGTGTATAATGAACCTTTGTGAAATTATCTGCAGCGTTTTTATTCAACTTTGAAACATAAAACAACAAATTTGAGTCGGTTAGTATTTTTTCATTTCTTCATAACAATGGTTCATCTTTCCTTGGTATATCTTATATTCATAACGAAGACATCTCATAGCCTTAAGGACACCTGGAAGACGATTACAAGGTATGGAGCCACACTGATCAGCTGAAGGACAGTTGAAGCATATTTCATTCCTGATCGATCAATCATGGTGAAATATAAACGAAGCTCTTTTTATGGGATCCAGAATACAATCAGAGGTATGGTGGTGCGAGAACTGAGTTTAGATACTGTACCTCAGGCTATCTAATAAACATAGATGAGTGGATTTCGTGAAAGGGCTTTCTAATGCTGAAATGATAAACTTTGCAGCGTTTTTCTCTCTAAAACCATACAAAACTTTTTCTCACACTTTCTATCTATCTTTCTTAACTGTTTTGGTTTTAGCCTTAGTAGTTTATTCATTGTTTCATGTGGCAGGTATGGGATAGGATCGTACCTAAACAACGATCCTTACTTTCGTGTTTATGACATCCCCCTACTGTGCCGTTGGCGTGGGCCGCAGCGCCTGAGCAGAACGGAATGCCTGGACGAGCGCCTCCTCCGCCTCTTCTTCGAGAATGACGACCACGACCCCGTCAAGTTCATGGCCGACACAGACTCCTTCTTGGGGTCTCTCCTCGCTCTCATGGAAGCGAAGAAAGTCCGGATGGAAGAGAAACCAAAGAAGAAGTCGAAACAGAAAGGCAAGAAGAAATCTAAAGGGAGCAAGAAAAGTAAGAGCAGCAAGAAATCCAAAAAAAGTAAAAGCAGCAAGAAAGGGAAAAAAGGCAAAAAAAGCAAAAGCAGCAAGAAAGGCAAGAAAAGTAAAAGCAGCAAGAAAGGCAAGAAAAGTAAAAGCAGCAAGAAAGGCAAGAAAAAGAAAAAGTAGCCAAAAAAGCTAGAAAAAAATGATGTACGATAACATTCTGATTTATTGTTATGTGACAAACAATAAACAACATCACTGGTCTAATTCGATATCATTCTTCAAACTGCATTCTACCGTACCATATCGAACTGAGATTTGCTAGTCTCTTGGCGTCTTGACCAATCAACCCTAGAAGTTAATGTTTAAGGGTAGAAATATTAGAAACCGAAATGTCATAAACTTTTAATGAAAGAGAGTAGTTTTGGTTGATAGTATTTAGATAGAACAGGAACCTTAAGATTAGTGTTCTCTTCCAACGTTCCTGGAACCTTAATGGCCTTCATTCAGCAGGACACATCCATGATATATGGTTTTCTACATCATGGGAGAAAGTTGGAACTTTTTTCTTTGCTTGCTACGTATATGTACGTGGCTGTGCAGATATCTAGTAAATGTAACATTTGAATTTTGAAAATTCTTTCGAAAATGGAGTTACGGAACCGTTACAATTACGACCAATGTTTTCTGATCCACCCATGGGTCAGAAATTTGATTGTGCTCGTTGGAAACTTCTGTAGGGCATTCATATGGTAATGAGATTCATGGGTCAGCTGAGGGGCCCTTGCGGCTAACTTCTTTTATAATCGTAGACGAGTGATCTGCTTGGAAAACCTTTTTGTTTTCTTACTTTCCCACTCTTGAATGCTTACGGGTGACCCCGTTGACAGCAAAGAGCTTGAGCCAACTGAAATTCCAACAGAACATTGGCCAATAACGGACTTGCACCTGCAGTTTAGCTAAATGTTGTAATACTTGAAATGAATAATTCACAATATAACAATTATTGTTATATCAATTCTACCTTTACTTGATTGCGATTTCTTAATATTATATCACTTTCTACCCAGCTCTCATCCGACCAGGTAATCCGTTCTTCAATTATCATTGTATTCAAATCAAATTGATATCAATATCCAATTTCAATCCTATTAACCGAACTCCTTACCTAATCCCTGCGGTGCTATTTCATAAAAATGAACGATAGTGAAGAAATACTTAAATCGTTTCCACCTCGTGGTTAATAGGAGCCCCGTAGTTATTCTTGGAACAATAAATACAATTATTGAATAAACAGTGCTCGATTACTGAAAATTGAGGTACCGGAACTCTATATGTATATGTAATATGCCAATATACCTATATATACACCCAGGACCATCCGGAATACCCCCCAAAACTGTGACTCTGGATCAAACAGTCGAAGAGGAGGTCTATTAATTTTCGAAAACATCAGGCCAAAAACCGTTGTTATGTTGAGTGAAGATTGCAGCGGTGTAATTATTAAGTTCATCTGAGAGAATCCTCTTTCACATTCACTTGATGAAATAAGTAAGTTCACTCACTGACAAAGAATTTTAACCGTCGATTTTTTCATTTTCAAACTTTTTTGTGCAGATAATTTAGTTTTTTTTACAGAGAGAGGTTCCGGAACGCCGTTCCGCCTGAAATCGAGCCCTGTGAATAAATAACTCAATCTATTACCAAAACCTTGTGTATAATCATTTTTGGAACCTTATATATCTGTATATAAAATAACCTTAGTAATTAAAAAGGTCAAAAAGTGGAATAATATTAAGAAATCGTAATCAAGTAAAGGTAGAATTGATATAACAATTCATTTCAAGTATTACAATGTTCAAATTTCTCTATAACGTTGTTGTCGAAAACAAAATTTTTGTTCACAGATCGATTTTGTTCAATCAGAGTCGTTCCTGTCCACTTTTTGGACATTCAAAATATTTTAGTAGCATATCTGTGAAGATACCCTTCATTTTATAAAATGTATTTGTTTAGGAACTTCTTCACTTTCCATGTTGAAATTGTTACGATCTACGAGGTTCAGATGCGTTTTTATGCCGGCTAGCTATCAGCATAGATATGGGGTTTCCTTGTAAAAGTCACAAAATATAAAAATGTTCGGTTTGAAACTTTTAATACTCCCGGGTGTTTTCAATGGCTTGGGATTTTGTAGTCATCGATGTAGCAATTGATGGTAAGTACTCACCCCCAGTTTCAGTTGGTTGGTTGATTAACTAACTCATTGATTGTTATTAATTTAATTCCAGTAGTATTGTGCCTTAGCTCATGACAGTGAATCATGGCTTAAACTAAAGCGGTAGAATGTTTGAAGTGATATAAACCCATTTCAATACAATCTTTCTCAATTCTCATTAACCCCGATTTACTTCAATTAATCAAGGGTTCGGGAGCTCATGAGTTTGTGGGATGTTTCAAGTGCGTGTGGCCTACTTGGATGATCGATGACTCACGTTTTACGTTTAGTCATCACCGATAATACTCTTCTCACTCCTTTGTCTTATCTGAAGAATGTTTAGCCCTCCATAAACTTTATATCCTCGTCCTGTCGCTTCCGCAATGTGACAATTACAGTTTTATCTTTTGTCAAGTCTCGATCAATTTCAATTCAATCAATACATTCTGTGTCAATTCCCTCAGATCATAAAAACTCTATTCTTAGGTATCCTTTTCGAAGTATTCTTTCAAACCGTATGTGCGTAGGGGCCTAACATCAAAGCCAATATTGATGGGTCTGAGAACATTTAAATGCAAATCGTAATTAACCTTTTAAAAACACAATTTTCGCAGTTGATTATTTATTTTAGTTTAAAACTGTAGTCCTTGTTTCAGTTTAATTCGTTTATTCATGTTTTTGCGACAAACTGTTCAAATGTTCATCAATTATTTTCAAGCTGTTGTTTTCCTACTCTAAACTAACTGGGGTCCATGAGCCTTTATCATCTTACATGTCCAGGCTCATAATTTCCATGTAAATTGTTCAAAGAAATACCTACCTAATTATTCAGTATATTTCTAAATCGTGAAGGTTCAAAATTATCTTATTCTGATCTGAATTTCCAAGGATTTCTACTGGGATTTCACGTTTCAGCTCACGAGGTGACGATCGTGTTTACATTCATATGAAACTATTAGAATCCTAGTAGTGGGTGTGGGTAGTGGGGTGACCACATTCATTTTGAATCTCTTATTTGGAGCGTAAGTATTTATTTTCTTCGTTATTAATAATACAATTTTTTAAATAATTAACGCAGTTGAGACCAACAAAGTTTTAAATCATGATCAGTTTGTATGTATGGGAAAGGGTGAGGAAGCAATTTAACAACTTCGCTTACCGAAGCTACAATTAATAAACAAACAAACTGAAGAGATGTGTGGTGGCACCACTACGTCAAAGCCTAAATTCTGCCTGTACTTATGACATAATAAGTTATAGACTGAAGAAGTCCTCGCTGCAGGATGAAACGTTTCTAATATGAAGAAAATAAAATTTACTTACCCTCCAAATAAGAGATTCAATATTAGAATCCTGTTTCGCGACGACCCAGCAAATTAGAGGGAGCTCTTATCGCTAGAACACGAAAAAATATAACTTGAGCAGAGTGAGGTATTGATTTCTGTGAGATGATATTCATTGGGAACCTTCTGAATCTAACCCGCTTTCCTGAAAAGTTCAATAGAATCGGAGGCAAACTTTAGAAATTAGGTTTCTTACAAATAATCTGCGGACACACGGACCAATTTGTTTTGACACAGAAAATATTAGGAGGATATGCTGACAGACAGGCACGGAACGAAAGTCCTAGTTTATGATGGTCTGAACCGTAAAAATTGTTCAGCTCCTGAAAGAGAAACCAATGCTATCTACAGGCAGACCAGGAAACAAAATTTTTATAACGAATCGAATAAACTAGTGGGTGTCACTAGACCACTTGGCCAACTTACTGGAGAAGGATACATACATTGATTGGCAATGTATATAAGCGTATTCCACTGGAACCCCTCAAACTATATGTCTTGAGAAAATTGTTTTTGTACCAATAATACTTCATAAGACCATTCTACAATTCCTCATAATAATATCTCGTGCCTTACCAACTTTCCGTATTTACCGAATATCAAATACCACGTTTGCTTTTACCATGTTATTTCCCATCGGCTCAACTATTTATTGAAGAATATACAGTCGTTATCCCCATATTGTTCCACCAATTCTTAAATGTCAATTCTTGCTTGTTTAATTTGCAGATTTTTACTGCACGTAACCTGTCCTTTCACGAATGTAATCTTGACGCTAATTACAACAAACATTACGAATGCAAATATTTGCAACCTTCTTTCTCATGGAATGTAAATTCTAATTTTTTTCCTTATATGATAAAAGCTGAACTTCTTATCAATTACGTTATTAACCAAAGTTTTCCTGAATATGAATGTAAATAAACCTCTAAAATGTTGCCCATAATTACTTACGATAACATGAAAATTAATGACTAGATTTCTAAAACTATATTTCCATTAAAATAAAACCATAAAACATAAAAGAACTTTATTTTTCGTTGAAAATTCGTCCAGTGATACCCGAAATATTTATTTGTATTTAAAAATTTGTTTATCATTTAAAAAATTAATTGTGAGTATTTCTACTTTTAGTATTATGATATTGGAAACACATTGTGAAACGACTACCCAATTAAAAACATATATTGACAAATGGAACAGAGTGGATATAATCTTCTGGGACTTTTGTTTTACAGTCGTAAATGACTGCAAACCCCTCAAACAGGACCTAAACACTAGAATTCATAGACGGTGTAGCTATTTGCAATCATTCAACTGTACAATCGTTTATAGACCAGCGTCCCGAATGCAACTTGCAGATTTTCTATCTCGACGTCCTTTACCATCTGACTCTTCAGTTAAGATTACTGAAATCTGCTCTCACAGTCCATTTTCTTCTAAATCTGATATTTCTACTGTTCATTATTCCACCTCTGAGACGCTTGGTATAATTGGGATTAAAAATTCTAGAAATCTCAACCCTATTCCGTACGTTCACATCCAATGCCAAGAGTTGACGTAACCACTCTTCCTGACGATTGATTAATGTTGTCTCAACGCCAAGACTCAGAGATAGCAGAAATTCTATCAAAGATGGAAAATGAAGAACTACCGGACGATTTGGGAGTTCTTACGAAGTGCGATCAGGAGTTCTTTAAAAGAATGTTCAACGTAGGAAACCGCTTAAAAGGGTTGCAGCATTTTTTTGACTCAGGCACATGTCGAAATTCGTTAGAGAGTTTGTAGAAAATAGCATCGTTTGTAAAGTTGCGAAAACTCCTTCAGGAAAGGCCGAATCACAGTTAAACCCAATATCAAAGTCGGTTATCCAATGCCATACTGCGCTCGTAGCTGTTTCAGGTAAATTGTCCGGCAAAATGGTGCTAATGAGTAGCTAACAGTCCTAATCGACGGATTTAGAAGATATGATCTCCTTTATCATAGCAGGAAACCAGATTCAGGTAATTTCATCAAAGCAATGAGACTATCACTCTTCGCAGCACCATCACGAGTTATTGCCGACCAAGGCAGATGCTTCGCAAAAAACGCTGCAAATTCTTTCACTGGGGTTTATTCTTCAATTGGCTTGCTTTCATGATTTGAATTTCTACTAAGCTTTGGAGTGTGCGTGTTTCACAGGTGATAGAGCGATTATTGAATTTCAGGAGGCACACAAATATGATCAACTGATCAATCCAAATAGGTATTTTGGTTGAGAACAAATATACAGAATGTAGCATGAGGAATTTCAGGAGATGTGCATAGAGCACGTAAATCTGTTCTCAACCAAAATACCTATTTGGATTGATCAGTTGATCAAATTTGTGTGCCTCCTGAAATTCAATAATCGCTCTATCACCTGTTAAACACGCACACTCCAAAGCTTAGTAGAGCTTCAAATCATGAACGCAAGCCAATTGAATAATAAACCCCAGTAAAAGAATTTCCAGCGTTTTTTGTATGATTATCAGAATACTTCAACCCGTGTATCGGCTATAAACCCTTTTAGGAGTTCACTCCAGTATCCACGTTCACTACATCACTAGGTTACTGCAATCAAAACAAAAACAATAATAAACCAAAATAATGCAAATGTTGGCACAGTAAATCGGGAATGGTTTGAGCTACGGACCTGGGGAAGTGCTCATTCGATACCTCATGGAAAGGTATTCAAAAAAAGTCCAAATTTAGGCCGCCTTGACTTTTTTTGAGGTTTTTAGGGATTTAACAAAACTTTGACAACCCTTAAAGGGCACGCTAAATTAAGTGAGAGTGCACGCTAAAGAATTGGAGCGTTGTCGGACCAATATTGATTTTTCCTGAAAATTTCAGATTTTTTGCTCCAGCCGTTTGGGAGAAATCGTGCTTACGGCGGGCGGACGGAAAATTTTTTATAGCAGATTTGGATTCTACACCCTTTGAAACGTAAACCATGAAATTTTCAGGGGGGGGGGGGGGGGGGTTAGCAATTGTCTTTCAAGAGCGATTACAATGGTTTATTATTGAATAATAAACCAAGATGATTTTAAACAGTTCTGGAGTAGCCACCAATTATACCTTCATTTTGTAGCGATAGGCGCTGCTTGTGCAAATGGCGAAGTTGACAGAGTGATGGTTGTTTTGACAAACATGTTCTGTTTTCTGTTTTTGTTGTTTTGACAAACAGCTATTGAACTTGACGATCATACTTGTCGAAATGCCATTCATGTTATCCAGCTAGCTATCAACTCTATAATCAACCGTGTCACTCGTTCTTCCCTTTTAGAGTTGCTGATTGGAAAAGTTGGTAGACCATTGGCCGTACTGTTCCTTCACAATCGGTTACTGGTAATGATAACACTGATTTGGTTAGTATCCGTGACATAGCTGCTCAAAATACTGCTACAATTGCCCAATGTGATAAAACTAGCTTTAATAATAAAGGGAAGGCTAAAATTGAAATATTGTCCAGAGGAGATCTTGAACTGCTCCGAAAGGAACCTCTCAATCAAACAAAATTAAGTCCTAAATTTAGAAATCCATTTCGAATTATTGATGCCATTGACATTCAACCTCTGATAGTATTTTCAGACATCCACATGTCAGAGCAAAACCCATACCCGATCCTACTATTCATCAGAATGCTTTTGATGACATACTTGATCCAGATGGTTCCTATACTGATTCAGACGGCAAAGGAAGTACGGTGTAATAAAAGTGCATGTAACTGGAAATTTTACTTTAGTAAAGCAATGAGCATTTGATACCGTTATTAGCAACATCATCCATCAACCTAAAGCAGTGGCGGCTCCTGCCCTGAGACCCCGAGAGTGCACCTAGACCGTAAGAAACAACCACGGAGGGAAGGTGAGACAAAAATGTGCTTTTCTGGTCCAAATTTTCAATTACCAATATGCAAAGTAGATCAATCTTGGCCACTTTCTCTGCTTCAAATCATGAAACAAACGACTCAATCCTACTTTTTAAAGAACTTCACTAGTGGACACGTAAATACCTACCTATTAAAAAAAAGAAGATTGTCGAACTTCAGAAAACCGTGGTTTGCAACACATGAAATTCATATCTGCCCAGCAAGAACCAGCGTGGAGTTGACAGCCCAATTCCATCTTTAAACCAATCTTCATTCCTATTATTTCAGCTAGGAGACAAGGGAAGCAGAAACGTTTGTTACTTGCTTCACATCCAAAGAGCCAATCTACCTTTTCGTAGTAATGAGGGTTGAACTTGCAAATCGTAGAACGATTTCAAGTCAAAAAATTTTGAGTTCTCAATTTGATTTGGAAACATCTCAATTTGATTCGAAAAGTTCTCAATTTGATTTGGAAAGATCTCAATTCGAATTGGAAAATTCTCAATCTGACTTGGAAAACCTATATATTCATGTAGCCTACACGAGAAAGCAGTGTGCCACAAGATAGTTGGCAGCATTTTTTTCCTTTTACATAAGGTTCCGGACACGCTGTATATACAATGAATATCCTTAAAGGTTGTATATTTTGAAGTTATTAAAAGTTATGTATAACGAACTCATCTTCAATAGATCTACTGAACTATACACTAACGTATATACGTGCTTTGTCATTTAAAAACGCTGCAAATTCTTTCACAAGTGTTTCACAAGTGATAGAGCGATTATTGAATTTCAGGAGGCACACAAATATGATCAACTGATTAATCCAAATAGGTATTTGGGTTGAGAACAGACTTACGTGCTCTATGCATATCTCCTGAAATTCAATAATCGCTCTATCACCTGTGAAACACGCACACTCCAAAGCTTGGTAGAAATTCAAATCATGAACGCAAGCCAATTGAATAATAAGCCCCAGTGAAAGAATTTGCCTCCAGTATCCACATTACTACATCACTACATCACCAGGTTACTGATACCAAAACAAAAACAATAATAAACCAAAATAACGCAAATGTTGGCACAGTAAATCGGGCCATACATCGGGAACGGTTTGACCTACGGACCTGGGGAGTGGCTCTCCGATTTCTCGAGGAAAGTTCTTCAAAAAGAGTCCAAATTTAGGCAGCCTTGACTTTTTTTTAGGTTTTTAGGGATTTTACAAAACTTTGACAACCCTTAAAGGGCACTTTAAATTAAGTGGGAGAGCTGGCCAAAAAATTGGGGCGTCGTCGGACCAACATGGATTTTTCCTGAAAATTTCAGCTTTTTTGCTTCAGCCGTTTGGGGGAAATCGTGCGTACGGCGTACGACGTACTGCGGACGGACGGAAAAATGTTTATTGCAGATTCGGATTATACACCCTTTGAAACGTGAACCATGAAATTTTCAGGGGGGTTAGAATTTTTTTTCAAGAGCGGTTAAAATGTTTTATTATTGAATAATAAACCAAAAAAGGTAAATTAATGGGCTACCCATAAACTAGAAAATTCTCTCAAGTCATCATACAGCTCATCATCTGTTCGTATATTCCCACCAAATTCTTTAGTAAGTAACTCATTCTACAAGGCGCTAAGTTCTCCTCGTCATTAATTTCCCTTTAACTGAAATTATGAACGTTGATTTCCCCCTAACCTTAATTTCATTTAAGGAAAACAATGGTTTATATTTAATAATGGGGGTTCGTAATTTGTCGAAAAATAAACCAAAAATTGACCTTCATTTCTTCTGCAGAAGGCTCGTCAGTTGTTGCCGCCGTATCTACAGTAAACACGCGTTTTATGATGTGCAGCTGAAATATATAAAACGGTCCCCAAGCGAGGGAAATGCCAGTTCCAAAGTTTCGCCATGAGGTCTCTTGTCTTGTTGCTTTCTGCCGTAAGTCTGATTTTTGACAATCCGTCAGCTGTATGAACACATTTGATACTTTCACAACAACCATTCAACTCGCACGGTAGCGTTATATCTATTAGATTTTAGAGGCTTTCAGACCAATTCTTTCATATCCTTTCTGAACTCTTACTTGAGCCAGAGGTCATTTCACAGGGGCCTTCTCTCCCTCCTCCCATTCATCAACTTCCAGCATCGGGTTAAGTTAATCAAGTTTTTCCTTTTTTTATTTAATGGTGAGTCCCGTCTGTCTTTGAAGAGGGTTTATTAAAAATAAAATCAAAGTGTATGAGACAATTTTTTTGTGACGCCGCTCCTGTTTAATTCTCAATTGTTTATCAACTGAAATTTGACTCTGGTAGTACGACGAACCTCGGAAATTTTGATTTCGCTCACAGAAGGTGGAACAGAGGGGACAATACCCATTTTTTCAATCGCTGCTCAAGCGGGAATTCTCGGACCGATCTTATCATTCTGCTTTTGTTCAATTAGATTTTGTTGAAATATTTCCAGCAATCAGCAGAACTTTCATTATGAAAAAAGAGAAGAATAAGGGGATTCGCAAATCGTTTCTTTTCCAACCCTGATTTTCTAGTCTAGTTTTGCGACCGACCTAAGAAATTTTGAATTTTCTGTTCGAACTTCAAAATGCCACCCCCGATGTTTTTTTCCGAAGACTTTTCGGAACGAATAAGAAAGGAATATACGAAAAAATGATGTTTCCATCATCCTTTCTTCAGTTTTTCAGTTTGTTGACAGTTTAAGAGGTTTTAGATTAAAAGTGAGTATCTATTCGGAATCTGCATTGAATTTCCTGCAATATAAGCGTATTTAAAAAAAATTCGGGTGAAGTTGCCGATTGCGGCAAATTAAGTGTAATAAAATTTCCAAAAAAGAGCAATTCGAACTGACCGAAAAAACGGATAACGTCTTAACTTAATAGGAAATTCATTGAAGCCCTACTTGTATAGCTTATTATGCCGATTTTGTTGTACTTAGTTTTGATCGATCAAGAATTTGGGTCTAGTTTTTAAACATATTTCTGAACTTCCAAATTTAATTATGGAAGATTGTGAATGGAGGGAATGGAGTCATCAATCGTTATTTCTTCTCTACCTTCATTTGAAATTGACTATTTTCCTTTGAAATTTTGAATTCGAATGAGGATAGAGGGGGTTATGAGTGCTACCCGTACCTAGTAGAATTCTCAGCCTATTTTACTGTTTTTTTTTTTAAATAAAGGATACGGTCTAGTTTTGAACATTATCTATTAAGGACAGGGATTTATTATAGATAGGGATATCCGAGAAACTGACCTAGGTATTAATTATGTGATGCATTATATGCTTGTATGACATATTCTTAATTGTAAAACTACCGTCAGCGAGAAACTATTGAATATAGCTAAACCTCCCAAAACCTCCAAATACGCTCAATTTCTCTATGGAAATGAAATATTAGCAGCAGTGTCCCCTTTACTGAAGAAGAGGGAATATTTTCTATTTTATTAGTAGGTATATTACAATGATAATGGTAATATTTAACATGATAAACCAAAAATATTGATATTTTTATATCACTTATTGTTGTGGAGTTGTCATCAATCTTCATTATTTTTTCAGATTGTCGGTGCAGTCGTTGCTGAAAGGACGTTAGTATCATTATCATTGTTTATTTTATTTAAGGGAATATGAAAGGGCTCAAAATGTTGGTCTATTACACATTTTATCAATTTGATAAAATTTTGTTCATGATTGCGTTGATATATTAATTTAGAAAGGATGTACCTCTTGAACATTTACTGTCAGGTAAAAAATGTGTGTGGCTTGGGATAAATTGCAGAAACTGTCATTAGCAGGTCGTGAAAATGAGGCGTCATTAGTAGTGAGCGCATCATACCTGAGTTTATTCTTTGACACTCGAAACAAGGCCATATTATGAATAGGCCTACAGGGGGTGAAAATAAGACTACTAGCAATTCTTTCGAACTCATGGTACTATGTGAACTCTCAGTTAACCTTCCAGAGACAACGTGCGGTCTAAAATGACCCATGGAAAATGGAGACGCTCATGAGTTGTAAGTTAGCTTGGGGCGGTGAGTAGCTGTCAAAACAGTCTACCTGAAGATGTCAACGAAGTGGGAACCGGTTTCAAAGGTGACTGACTTTGTCGTTGTTGGAAACAGTAAGAGTAAATGTTATCTGGTTCAACATGACACGACATTGTCTGATTCGTTAGTACATTGTATTTTTCTTCATCATTTTCTAATTTGAAAGTATTATTCATGCTGTTAGAATCAATATAACTACGTGAGAGAAGTTGTACTCAGTTGCACAAGGTTCTTTGAGCTTTTATGTGACTTTCCAAAGTAATTCGTTGATGGTGGATTAAAAAACATTGTTTTATGACAGAAATAGAACGAAAATTTTGTCCCAGAATATTTTGAATGACTCCTTGCACCTTATTGTGAAGTTTGGTCAAAATGAATAACGTTGTTTCTGGAAGGTTGATAAAAGCAATTTTGATTACGAATATCATAATCATGAACATTCAAAAGAAACTTCACCTTAAGTCTAGAGGGAACTGGTAACAAATTCAGAATGAAAGCATAAATATAAAAAGATGGTAGTTCTTTTGATTAGACTAGAGGAAAACTCCGGAATGAAAACATCCATCACTGCAAATTATTTCATAAAAACGTATTGTTAGGCTTGTGAAAATAACTTCACGTTTGTGCTTGTTCAGTGGCTATTGACGATATTATCTCGTTGAAATTGATACAAGATTTTCAGACGGTTTTTATCCGACGATCCTGAAGATTTGAGAGCTATCGGATTATTAGAACCTGAGAAAATGAGGACTTGTGGATTTTGCGTTTGCACATACAGTGATGAATTGATTTCTGAGCAATGAAACTCTTAAAGAAACATGAACGGAGCAAACCAGCTTTCAACTCTAAATATCGGTACTGGAAACTTTGGTTTCACTTTCGGAAATCGAAATTTCCACTAGTATTTTGCGCTGTAGACAATTCTGAACAACTATCATTTCGCGTCTGTCTATCCGCAGATCATTGTAACAAGTCTAATTTCTGCAGTTTTCAACTGATGTTGATGACATTTTCGGTAATAGTGCGAATTATGCAAAATCATATATCACTTAGCGCGTGCACCGACGTAATATTCATCAAGCATCATCTTCCCAAGTTCTAATGGTCCGATCACGCTCAATCGTAAAGTTTTTCGGGGAAGAGGTGAACTAATCTTATTTTGTAAATAGTGAAATAGTTATAAACAACATTTTCGCTACGATGATGTAAAGTTTCCCAACTATTTCACATAATTATAACGCTAATAATTACGAAAATTCCCTCATATGATCGCGCTGCATGGCTGGATCTTTCGGAAGGATTCTTTCCATTGTCATAGGTCTGATTGCGGAGGACAGTTTGTATTTCTTAATGTTTCCAATTGAAACATCAATATCTGAAACGTAGTTTCAACTATCTAACATCTCTAATTATGTAGTGGAAGAACTGCTTTTTAGAAACTCATTGGGTGGTTTAGAAGAACTCAGCACCCAGAAATCTCTAAAACTCACAAGTAAACTCACTATAGGAATTTTAGAATAAATCAATCAGTCGAACCTCTTTATTCTTGTTTATAATAAGAGAACACTGTTGTTGTGACGCAGCTGCACGAAGCCAGGCATCATCCTCAGCTCTGACCCACACAAATTCCTGGTGTGCGTCGAAAAAGACGGCAAACTACAAACAGTTGAAAACAAATGCAGCAAAGGCTTGGTTTTCGACATCAGGCGCAAAAGATGCAGCAAAATACCTATCACAACGGTCTTGCTTGTAAGTATGTGCATCAACTACAATTAGTTATGATTAGTGCTACCCAAGTATCCAACCTAAGAACTCCCAAGGGACTTATATCCAGTCCAGCTGAAATTCAATTAGAAAAGACACGCTTTTGCCATATTTTGCCATAACTGCCATTAGAACACACCAGATCTTTCGGTGACTTTCAATTGACTGGAATGAAGCATTTTTGGGAAGCAATAGGTACATTTCGAATATCCCATCACTCACATCATTGGATCCAAAACAAGGGAAAATTTTGCGTTAGAAAAACATTGTCACAAATTAATTGCCCATAATATCGTCATGACTAACATGAAATGATTTTGTAAGTTATTCCTATTGTAACAAAGGAAGCTCAAGATATATGGATTGAGAGAAACTGTTCTTTTACCGATGCAATGATCCTACTTGGAGTCTACTTGGATTCCGGATTCAGCGTCCTCAAGGAAAATGCGTATTAAACGGCCGCTCGTGGTTGTAGACGGTTTTGTTAACTGAGGGAACACGAGGCGGGACTTCTTCACAAAGTTATAAACAATTTTAACTGTCCAGATAGCTTTTTATTTTCCCCATTTTTATTTTAGTTGTTCCTTGTTTCCGGAATATTTAAAAATCAATCAAAAAGAGTCTAAAACATAGTGCAATGTTTAAAGTTGAGTAAGATATGGATTTATGTTGAATGTGGGAGTTTTTGTGGGGTTCGAGTAAATTTTATCCCGTTGAATGAACGATTTTCTACTCAAATATTAAGTCCTTGAACGACGGAAGAGAATTGAGAAAGTGCAAAAAAATTCTCTTGTTTAATGTCAACGCCCGCCCTCATCCCTTTCATATACACCGTCTCCCATCACTGAAGGCTTTTGCTAATTGGTGTGACAATGGTTTACGCAAATTGGCTCAGCGTTATCAAAAATGCTTAGTTAGAAACGGCTATTATATTGAGAAGTAGCTATGATGTTACTGTTTCAAAATATACCGTTTTCTGTATGTTTATACCAATTTTTTTGATTTTTGTATCCCTAACCAGTCATTAGTTTTGGGATGACGCTCGAACACGTCATGTCCAGGTAGCTATGTACGTTACATAGTCAACTCATTAATATAATATAATATGTATACGAGCTATAGGTCAGTCGCGTGAATCGCGGAATAATTTCTTGGTTCCTCGCGAACTGTAACTGCAATTAATTTAACCTCGTTCTGGACATTTCTTCACGATAAATCAATAATTCCAGAGTTTGGGTGATACTAGCGGAACCTCACCAACAACTACATCTGCCCCACCAACAACAACAGCCGCTCCGGTGCCACTTCCGTGCAAGAACCCTGGTGCCATGTGTGACACTTGCAGCACGATGAGTTTTTGCGTCGGAAACCAGTAAGTTTGGTTTTTACCTCGATATTACACCTCTCTTCATTTGCAGAATCGCCCACATAAACAATCCAAATCAACGTCCGGTTTTCATAGCGGAAACCCGAATTTTTGACACATAATCGGATTTTACACAAAATTTTATGAGAATTCGATCCATCATTCGAAATTTTAGCAAGCCAACCAAACAGCGCAAACATGTGCTAACCTCAAGTGTGACACACGAATATCTTTTTTTTAATGCTGATTCACCTTATGTTTTCCATTTTTCAATTCAAATCAAAATACAACCGAAAAAGTTGAAACAAAAATCTTACCAGAATTTTGAAATCTGTGAAGAATTCAAATCTAATATAACAAAATAGAAATTTTCACTAAAAACAACCGAAATTAATGCCAATATTCCGCTTAGATCGAGTCAAATCTAAAAACGGATGCCACTACTTGAGTCAGAGTTCAAAAACAATGAAATCCCAAGTACCACACTGCAAGTTTTACTGAACGTAAGAATTAGAATGCCGATTACCATCGAAAGTTGAGAAAATAGCCACAACAGAATTAATGAAAATTTTGTTGAAAGTGAACACTTGCATTAACTTCACTTTTCGCTGCAATCAAATTGATAATCTAGAAAATATTTTGTCCGTGTAAAATTTGGTTCTCTAAACGTGCCAGGAACTTTCCAACCCATTTCAGATCTTCTTTGTTGTAGATTTCTTAAATTGTTACAAAACTAACATCGTTGAATTGAATTTCTAGGCTGAAATATGGATAGTTATATCTAGTAGTTAGGTACAATTTACTCATTTAATTTCATTCTTTGAGTCAATGAAAACATATTGTTACAGCCGATAAAAAATGGAATGTATCGATGTGTATTATCAACGTGTGGGTGGCATTTTGGGGGAATGGAACGCACTTCCAGGGTTAATTAATCTCACTAGCTTGCATCTTATACAGCTACTTGGCTTTACATAATATATTCACATAGTAGTCGTAAGAATTTTAGTATATTTTACGACTTGACTCTTTAACGTGTAAAATTTCAATCTTAACTTGTTTGCCTTTCAGAGTCCCCGGTAATGGCAGCCAGTACATCTCAAAGAAAATTTTGTCTTTGGCTTGCGACGCTGATTCTGTTTGCGTTACGAAAAAGGGATGCGTCAGAATCGCAGATGGCGGTGTCTGTCTTCAAGGGAAATTCGTGTGTGGAGACGTCGGTACTTACCCGGATCCGTATGACTGCACGGTATTACACTCCTGCATTATTTAATATTATAGTCAATATATAGGTATATTTCTAACATCATCCAATGCTGCTATGTAAAAGAGAGAAGAATGTCTGTGTAAGGTCGATTCACGCCCAAACGGCCTGACCGGTTATGCAAAACGATCGCAATGGTCCGGATGAACATTTAGACCATAATGTCTTTTTGACATTGCCCCGGTATACAAGTTCGTAATCAAGGAAAACTTGAATACGTAGCTAATAAAAGAGCCACAATCATGGTAGGTAGTTGCTTTCTGATGGTTTATTGGATTAAGATTGCCTGTCAATTGGTATTGAGCGAATTGTGTAAAATATAATGATGAGGAAAAGCAGCAATGCTCCACCCAGCTCCTGCGTCATCAAGAGGCCTACATTGCTCTTGATGTTTTGGAAAAGTTGTTTTGGAATTCTTAAAAGTATACTGTTTTGTCGAAATGCCAGCCAAAACAGCGGAAATCGATTGAGGAAGCTCAGGATGCCATAGATGGAAAGACAGTTCAACCGTATGGATGGGATCGTCAAAAGTTGGCACATATTCATTATCAAATATTTTCAGAGCAGATCCTCCACAACGGACACTATCTTCCCCTTGTATACCATTTTTTGGTGAAAAATGCTCCTCCTTGTGCAGAAAAGCATTCCGAGCACCTCAAATTGTTATTGCTGACATTGAAGCAGGCACACATTGCTCAGCCGTATGGCCTGCTGCAAGTTTAAAAGGCTGGAGGTTCCATTTAGGCCAGAGCTACTGAAGGAGGATACAGAAGTAAGGCTTGGCGACCTATTTCAGCTACAAGGATTTTGATATGTAAGAGCGTATTGTGACATAACATGGTCAATAAATTCTTCGATCTTAATACAGAGGGGATATAGATTTATTTGACAGCCACATGATTCCACGAATTACTGAGTTATAGTCCAGTAAGCAATCAGCATCATTCATTTTCGATCAGATTCTTTCCAGATGAAATGTAGGTGGGTTCGAAGCCTTCCTGATTATAGTTTCTACTGTTGTTGCAGCATAATTTTATGCTTCCGGCGAGTCAGTTTAATATAATTTCATATCGATTTAAATTTCTGTCTTCCTCAGTACCAACACAACTATAATAATTCATTCCTCTGTAACGTTGTTATTTACGAGTAAACTGTCATACCTATTTCCCCACTGCAACCTATTAAAGGTAGCCTCTCTGATAGTGAACTCAAGACCCCAACAATCACAACTCGAGAAATTCAATCTGAGTTTTTTGAAATCCTTATATGTGTATCAGGCATCGTGCCGGGTGAATAAAACAAGGAATCTTTGCATCACACTCATATTGAAATATTGATTATCACGGTTCCTTTTGAGGTGTTTGAATCATTCACAACAAGTGTCCACTATCTAATGTGACAGGAACAAATTCAGCAACACTGTTAAAGAAAGTTATACAGTTGAAAACATTAATAACAATAATTAAGTAGTAGTAATTAAATAATTTGGAAAGTTTTGTGATTTCTCAAGTGCGTACCCTTTCAAAGTAATATGTTTAAAAAGATATATAAGCATCATCCAGAGGTCCTTTTTCAGGAAAATTGCGCAAATAACCTCGAAGTTTTCACTTTACTGAATTGAACTTGCACAACTATAGCACTAATTTTATAGTATGCCGTTTTTAATACGCTCATTGCCTGACAAGATGAAATCCCCATCAACATTTTCTCACTCCAATCATAAAAAGAACATATTTCTTGGTTAATTTCCCACGAAGTTGAAAGCTTCATCGACGCTCAATCCAGCATCTGTTAACTAATTTTGTATTTAATGATTTAGGTAATTTTGCTAGTTTTTTAATGAAATGGTTAATCTCCGTAATGAATCCCGAGTGAGTAAGAGGAGGTACTTCTCTTTCCCTCTGTTTTCTTTTGATTTATGTTCGTTTATCCGATATTTGACAACATGTAATAAGTATATTGTTATTAGCCGTTGTTGATATATTAGGCTCAGCAACAGGGCCTGCCCTAACGCTTTGGGGTGCATTCCTTCTAGGTACTCAGTTTTCTATAATTTTTACCTGTGTTAAAACCTTTACTGTACATATATTTTCATATATCGTATTGTATCATTTGGTCTTGGAATAAACTCATCATTCATCCATTCTTCTCTAGCATATAGTTAATTATTAAACTGAGTCTGTGGTATCTGTCCGTAGAAATACCATGAGTGCACCGTGGGGGCAAACGGTTTGCTGGTTGATAACGAAAGACAATGCACTGGTGGAATTTTCGGCAATAGGTAAGTTTTTAATAATCTTATTTCGTTACCTATTAACCTACATTTCAGAGTCGGTATCGTTTTGGCTTTGGACATTTCTATTTTATCAATCCAAAATTACTGGAATACGTACATTGGTGTAGATGTGATTTAAGAAACCAATCTAACTGCCTAACAAGAAGGAATTTTGCGAAAACGTGAATAGTGATTGACCTACGCAATTATAGATGTTAAGAATCTCAACTTTAAAGCTTTGGTACTTACCATGGCGGCCACATGATCTGCATCAAGATCAGCACATTTGGATAATCACGAGTCACCTTACCTACTCGTGTGAATCCAATTCAACTTTCTGCAAGTCGGTTAACAAGCTCTCCCATAATATGTTCTCTAATTAATGTTAGTGCTTAATTGTTAGTACACATGTGCACAGTCCTAACTTCTTAGGGGAGTTAAGGGTTTCATATTTACGAACAACTTTTCTTTTTTTTCTAAAAATTTCTTCATTAGAAACGTAACATAACAACTGAGCATAGCCCATCAAGTTAATTTACATTAATACAGTAACTACAGTTTGTAGAGATAATAGCCCAATGGCAACTACTCTATATGATCACTTCAACACTTGTCACATTATCACGGCACAAGGTCGAGAGGTTTTATTCAATCCAGGCGTCGGATGACGTTGCTGTTGTCTAATAATCGTAGAGCTTCTGGGTTCATATGTTGATGAAGCCTCTGCTCGTGTTTAGCGGCAAATAGTTTGATTTCCTCACTGACTGGTTCTATCTTGAGGTCCCGATGGAGGTCGTCATTACGTACGTACCAAGGAGCGTTGACAATACTCTTTAGTACCTTGTTTTGAAATGTTTGGATTATTTTGATGTTGGTCTTTTTTGAACAGCCCCAGAGTTGAATGCCATATGTAAATACTGGTCTTAGAATTTGCTTGTGGATAAGCAATTTGTAATGAAGGGATAGTTTGGAGTATCTTCCAAGCATGCTTGGAAGATACGAAAAATTGCCCAGAAAAATGTAAGCAGGTAACGTTGCACTACTTTTTTTGGAAAATATGAATATGAATCTTTTTAATCAACTTCAAAATTAAAAATAAAACCATATAAAATGTATTGTTTATTATCTAACAAACAAGTTGTAGCCTTAAAAGACTAATTATTCAACTTTTAATATGTTTTTATTCAAAAAGTCGTGAATGTACAAGGAGCGTTATGATATTGCACCACATTGAAAATACCCCAAGAAATTGATTATAGTGTGACTAATTTGTAGCATTTCTCGCTAGCAATCTTTAATTAATATCAACGGAGCCTGCAGATTCAAAAATGACGAATTTGGACAAACATTTCGAATTTCATTCGAATTTTATCACCGAATCACCACTTCAAAATGTTTATAAATTAGCGAAAAATCACCAGGTCTTTGACTTTTGCTAGTCTCCTGAAGGCAAGAAACAAAATTGCTTATCTTGATAGGAATCCGCAAAATCTGCACAAGACACAACTTTCCTTATTCTAAAATCAAAATATGAAGACAACATTCTTTTCTCCTTAAAGATCGACAACAAGTGAGTCAATTTATTATAAATATTATAAATAAATCCCATGTGATCAAGATCATAAATCCAATTGTTCGCCGTATATTTGACCTGACTAAAGAATCCTCGAAAAAAAGAATCAGCCAATTTGGTACCTGAAAGCTTAGGTACTAACAATTTTCTCACAGTAATTGCTCAATACGTATTTACGAAGGAACCCAGAAAGATGGAAACTAAAAGAAAGATACTTTGCACCAATTTTAGGTGCACAAGTTTTTGATGCAAAGTCAGTCATTTTTCAGTCCTGGAAACACAGAACAAAATTAATTCCAAAATTGCAAACAGCAGATAGTTCACAATTAATTTACATACATCATAAAGATGATTGGTTTAAAAAGCATTGGGATGACAATAGGATGCACTGCAACTCTCAAATTCGTAGAAGTAGCTTGACGCACAAAATCAAATAGCTCTTTCTAGTGCTTTTTGACTGATTGTGACCAGTGGTTGTCCTTTTACCAGAACAGTAAAATGGTAACAATCGATTCTCTAACATCCAAGGTTTTTCGTGGATCGATTATGACCATCCATTATGATGGCAGAGAAATGAACAAACTTGCTTTTCGGTGCGAATATAACTTCTGACTCCAGAGACTTCAACGGTACTATAATGTCAAATAAGAATTGTTCATGATGCGCTATATTTTTGTGTTCTCAATATATTTTA
The DNA here is from genome assembly GCA_031894815.1 of Creontiades dilutus. Classification (NCBI taxonomy): domain Eukaryota; kingdom Metazoa; phylum Arthropoda; class Insecta; order Hemiptera; family Miridae; genus Creontiades; species Creontiades dilutus. The sequence goes on along the minus strand of JAVIWC010000733.1, from coordinate 83,849 downwards.
CTTCACAGGTGGAGTCCTGATAACTTGTTGTGCGGATGGCCGGAGGATGTAGAAGCCTGCAAAGGTTATCCTGTACCCACCTGCCAAAATGAACTACAGGTATGCATATGTAGATTATACAGGTATAATTAACCACCACGATTATGTCGTCCATTTTTAGAGATTGAAGAACGTGTTAAATGGTAATTCCTTCCCCTTAAATTTGTTGTGGACATTTTCCTTAACCTACAGAAGGACTAATGAATTCAAGATCACAACGAAATTCCTACAAAAATTATCTCCTTTGAAGACAAATGTTATTTTTATAGCTACCATATTTACATATTCTATAATCCGGGTGGCTTCCTGTGACATTATTACCTAATCATTTATCACTGGCACCCTTATTAATTTTCCTTAACTTGAATTATGCATTTACGTATTTATTTACATTTATGTTAACGTTTTCTTCAGATGGGCTCAGTTGGAGCACAAGTTTACTACTTGTGCGTGAAGGACAATGAAAGCCACAGTTTGTCCCCCGTCATGTTCCGCTGCGAGGGCAACCAGGTGTTCAACGCTACAATTATGAGCTGCAGTCAAAGCTTTTCTCAATAGAGATGATATCTAACGAATATCTTACAAATATACTGATTTAAATTGAACAAAACTTGTGTTTATTACGTACTAATTACCCTTTTCATGAAATAGGTACCGAGATTATCGTTGAGGACAACAATGATGATAATGACTTCTTTGTTGCCACACGCTTCAAATAACGCTAGCTCGTTGAATTGTTTAAATTCGCTGGCAATTTACCCGTTGGAACGACAAGCCTTATTTAATCTCTTCTGTCAAACAAGTCAAAAAAGCTAGAAAGCTTCGGGTTAATGGTCACGCTGAGCTGGAAAGGAAACGGAAAGGGGAACATCCATTTCCATCATTGGTAATTATGGTTGTTAACCAAAAGTATTTGGAAATCTTCGACTTTGTGCTTTAGAGAGAGCTGGGGGGGGATTGACTGCATATTTCTGCTGTACATACATAAATATCAACTGGATACACGATTGGTAGAATATAAATATATGAATTGAGCCATACGCTATTTTGATTTCCTTAAGTTACAACTACTAAGAAATTGAGTTAAGGCAAATGGATTGGCAACATTGTAGTAGCTCGCTTCGCACAAAAGCGCTTTTATTGTTTCTTCTTCTTTCATGGCTCAACAACCCGAGAGGGGTCAAGGCTGCCCAAGTGAAGTCCGCCTGTCATCTCTTTGTTGTACAGCTGATCTCCAAGAATTGCACGAGCATCTCTGCTGACACCGTCCCCCCATCGCAGTCTTATATTTTCCTTTCAAATCGGAGAAGTTGGTTTTCCTGAGTTCTGGAGAGTGTCCAGGTTTCTGAACCATAGATGAGCACTGGCCTGAGTAGCGTTTTATACGAACGGAGCTTCGTTGTTCGTGACAGGGTCCTTATCTTCATATGCCGAACCAGACCAAAGTAGCATTTGTTGGCTGCAATTATTCTGCTTCGGATTTTTGCCTCCATATCGTTATCTTCGGTTACCAAGGAGCCAAGATAGATAAACTGCTCGACTCTCTCAAAGGAGCATCCGTCCAACTGGATCCGGCCCGGGGGCCTGCCCTGGGGGCTCGTTACCATGTATTTTGTTTTGGATTAGTTCACTACTAGACCCCATCTTAATTTGGAGAACGCAGAGCTCAGAGAAATAAAGAAATTTCTCCCGACCACATCTCTATGTCATTTGCATATCCCAGTATTTGTGAGGAGCGATTAAAAATGGTACAGCCCACCTGGATACACGATTCCCTCACTGCCCATTCCAGTGCAAAATTGAACAGCAGGCAGGCCAGGCTATCACCCTGCCGCAGACCTTGGTGCATCTGAAATTGGTCCGAGAGCTCACCATCTACTTTGACCGAGCAATGCACTGATTTCATGGTCAGTTGGACTAGCTTAACGAGCTTTCAGGGAACCCCCATGTTAAGCATGGCTACATAGAGCTCTTGTCTTCCCGAACTGTCGTATGCCGCCCGAAAGTCGAAAAACAGGTGATGGGTTTGGATGCAGCACTCATTGTTGGATTTCATAAAGAATTGGAGAAAAAAAACGACTTCTGCCAAGTTGGGTATCTTTTACGTTTCGGTTGTATGATTGCACAGATCATTAAAATGTTATGAACAATCTTAGAAGGTTTTCTCTATGCCCACCCAATCGAAATATAAGTTTGGTTACAACAATTCGCAGGCAGACAAGTTCCCGCAGACAACAACACCATACAATGGGTGATTCGACGAAAATTGCAGGTCTGTCATGCGAAGTTTACTGCATGTACAATAATGCTTGTGTTGAAATTTAAATTGTACGATTAAAGAAGCTTTTCCGATCTACCTTCCAAATTAAACCAAGATCAGACTAATAGAAATTGATACAATTAGGCGTGACGTATTTATGTAATTTATGCATGTACGTTCAATCCCTGACAATTCCATCAAAATCGAATGAAAACTGTTGGAATGACATAAAGCTCGTTGCATGGATATATTGAAAGACATACAAAGCATGAAAGTCGCTCAGAACGGTCTAAATCGTGAAATGAGAGCGGAAAATTTTGATTTCGGGGAGTAAAAAGTGTCATCTCCCTAAAGTTAAAATTGTTCCTCCTAAGAATTTATCCATAAGTAGGGTTGCTCGGTTCTCTTCGTGTCGCCTAATATTACATCAATACTGGTATTTCTAAAGAAATCATGCGAAGTTTTTCCATAAAACAATCTTACGTAATCCTGATATGTTGTCCTTCACAATTGGTTCGTTAACAATTTTAGGGATGTTGATGGAGGCGGCAAAGAATACTAAAGATTGGGTTCTCAAGAAGTTGGTTCCACAATAAAGAATTGGTCAAGGCAACAAACAACAATGGAAATCCAACAAACCATAATATTTAGGATGATAATTTTTTCAAACAATACGATGATTCATTTCAACTTTTAAACAACAGGAATTTGAGTTCTTGCTTCACATTCTTATATGGTGTTCTGGAAGTTAGTTAGAATTTAAAATGGTTGTAAGATCTTTATTTGAAATTTAAAAAAAAACTGTTTTTTTTTCACCAATATGTACATGAGGGTTTACCATTCACGTATGACAGATCACATCCGGCACGTGCCCACCACGTGCCGAGTAATCCGATCATTGAATTTTGTATGAAGCGAGCGCGGACATCTGGATCGATTCCATTGGTCACACGTTTGATTTCGAAAATTTATAAAAAAAAGTAGATATTTTTAAAGTAATTTTTGCATACTTGTAACCTCAAGTTACACATTTGGTTCTAAACACGTATTTGTTTAGTTCTATACAGTTATACTCACCTATATATAGCTAATTATAGAGTTCTGCGCCCCCACATGTCGATATGGTGGTGTAAGTTGAACGGGAAATGTCATATTCCTTATTTCATTCTGTAGACTTCGCTGCTTTCTATAACTGATTGCGTGAATGATGCTTAGGGAACAACCTCGCTGTCTTCTGCCAGTCACATAAATCAATTTTTTTCAGGGTGTCCACCCCCTAAAGCTTTGTGACGCACCCCCCCCCCCCCCCATATAGAACCAGCCCCAATACTCTTAAGTACCCCTTATTTTATTTGAAACTAAAAAAAGATTTATTTAGGTATTGAAAAATCCAAAAATTATACATTTTCAGATAGAAAAACAAACCATATTTAAATTATTTACTAGGATCATTATTATTTACGTTCTATCTACTGATGTAATATATTTTTGAATGCCGTCATGTTGAACACTGTTTAATCAACTTTAACCCCCCAAACATTTTTTTTTGGACCCCCCTGTGGGCAACCTTGTTTCTTTGCACCTATTGATAATTTGACCAAACCATTAACAGAAAATGCCATTGAGGGGTTTCAAGATCAACGAATCTAATTCTAACAACAAATAATGAAAATGATTCCAAGACAGGAAAGTTGATAAATACTTATCCTGTATAAACAGTTGCGAATATCATGTACAACGGCAGGCCAAGAGATCTACCTCACCCGCAAGACCGTTCGGTCGTGCGGGTTAGTCTACCCACTTTCCAGTCCAGGAGTGCCCCTACTAGTAAAGCGGGAGAGCCCCCTCCGCTCCAGATAAAACACTGCCAATCATAACATTTCTGTACGTTATTAGGTGGTCTTAAAGTGAAGTGATGATCAACCCTCAAATTCGATTCAATGTAAAAATAGCAGATACCAGTAAAAACTGAATCAAAAATCCCCCTACGGGTTGATGAGCCGCGACGTTGACGCATTTATTTTAGAACGTTTGTCATGTTATTCACGGCCAGTTAAATGTTCGTTTGACGCTTTGTCCTCAAAGCTCGAGCACATATCATTGTCGTTGTGTCGCCTGCTCTTCAAGATGTTGTTCTCAATGGATAAGTATGCTGCGTGCTGTTCCCGTCGTCCTTCTACACCCCAATAGTCCAACAAAACAAATTTGGTTGTTTCACCTCCCCTGCCATCCCAAAGTTACTTCTGGCAAAAGACTCGATTCAACTATCAATGCATATATGAGAATGATCAATAAGGAATTGTTTGACAGGCTGACGTTATACCTACAGAGTTTCTCGAGAATTCTAACTTTGCCCGACTGAACCAAAAAAATGCCAGAGGAACAAATGGCCCTGAATGACGAATTGGTAGCAGATGGTTATGAAAAATTGACGCAAAAATTGACAGTGAACGAAAATATTACTACAAAAAACATTGCTCCACTTGTGGAGGCCTAATTTGGAAACCGCCTTTCCCCTTCCCAAATGAGCGACGAGAATTTGAAGAAACAAATAGCAGACACGTTTCAAAGAGGCCTCAACACCTGCCCAGCGCGAGAACAATCAGTTGGTCAAGAATTGTTGATGATATCCAACGTGTGGTTGAAGCCTCAATTAAATCATCTCTACCTTTTGTGTCCAAGAAAGAAATGAATGTTCTCAGAAACACCAATCCACAGCGATAATTAGATATCAAGAAAAAACTCCCGAACTCTTAAGCAGCACCCCGATTACTGCGTCGGCTCTTTTGTATTGTAACTTGTCCCTGATTGGAGCAATTTAGACAACTCTAAGGAAGAACTTTGATGGGGGTTTATCTTGCTTTATCTTTTATTGAGCCTTACTAAGTAAGTCTTTACCTTTATTTAAAGAGTTTATCTTTACTTGGCATAAGTGGAAGTATTAGCGAATAATTGTCTACAAAAATGTTCAGTTTGGAAGTTCGAGAAATTCATAATTTAAGTACCTACCTATTTTCTTTAAAGAAAAGTATATATCTGAAAGGCTTTACTGCCCAAGAACTGAGGGTTCTGGGGTAGCCTACCTGGTGCATGGGGGAGCAGGGGGTATGTAGCATGCCTGAGGGGCATACTGGATCTACTACTGGCTTACCAACAAACCTTAACTAGATGCTGCAAGGAATCAAGAACCTGAGAACTCTGAAAATTAACGCGTTATTAACAGGCTCATGCCCTTTCTCAATGATAGGTCTATGTAGAACAAGCTACCACGTTGGTAGTTCAAAGGTTTGAAATTAAGGTTACCAATTATAAAGAATAGGGGTTTTGGCAGCAAAGTGTGCTCTGATAGCTGTGTATCACCTGAAAACTAATTGAAACTGATCAATAAAGTGCCTGGAGGAGGCAGAAAATAAATTATAGCAGGCAGATCAACTAAAGCACGGTACAATACAATGAAACATGGGTTGCAGTAGGAACAAGAAACTTATACCCCGTTTACATGCAGCCCCTGCCGCTGCCACTCGCGTTGCCCTATTTGCTGCCTTAGTTACTCCCCTACTTACTGCCGCAGCAGCCCGAGTGTTTAAATGAAGCCCACTTCTGTGGCAGGAACTCAGTGCAGCAATGGAGGACCACCCACTGGCGCTGCCGTCCCTTTGACTTCCACACGAAACACCGCCAGTTGAGGGCTGCTGGGGCAGCGCAAGTGGCAGCAGCAGTGGCAGTGGAAGTGGGGTGTTTACATGCATGCCCTGCCCAATGTCCTGCCCACTTCCCTGCTCACTGCCACGGAAGTGGGCTTCATGTAAACGGAGTATTGGATTTACTTTACTGAACGTGGCATGTACAGGCTGTGTGGCATTTGTAATCTGCGGATAACATGGTCGCACAGTCAGGGGTAATATATAAGAGTCACTCTCTATCTCAGGGGACACGGGTACCATTCACTTCTTCTTCTTCTTCTTAATTCACCGTCTCCATGCAGAGGTTGGTGATCAAAACGGCAAGCTCTTCCTTGTTGGTATCTGCAGGGAAGACGTCCACTGAATAGCAAGAAAACCAGCATGTGAGGTCCTTCAGCCATGAATTCTGCCTCCTCCCAATCGAACGCCTCCCAGAAATCTTGCCAATGATGAGCGTTAGCAGCTTCCAATGAGCACCCCTCCTAATGTGCCCAAGGTACCGCACTTTCCCATCTTTGACAGAAAGAAGAAGCTCTTTCTCCTTCCCCATATGTCAGAGCACCTCAACGTTGGTCACCCACTGAACCCAAGAGATGCGCAACATACGTCTATAAATATACATTTCAAATGCTTCCAGGTTCCTCTTGAACCTGGAGTCAAGCATCCAGCTTTCACACCCATACAGTACGACTGAAAAGATGTAGCACCTGACCCTGCGCATCCTGAAGGCCAAACTCAACGAGGAACGCACAAAAAACCACCATTCACTACTTTGGCATAAAAACATGGCTGTTATTCACAGACTAACTGTTCTCACAAGGACTTTCAACTACTCCCATAAATGGGGCTTACTATAACATGATCTTCACGTAACTACGGCGTAGAGACTCCTGGCAAGGAGTGGTGGGTTGCAGCTGTGAAGTACTTCCACTTCCTCACTCCCTCTTCGCGTTCAAATTCAAAAGTCTCCAAGGGAGGCTTGCATGTGTTGGACAAAAGTTTTCAAAAACTCATCCCCATTACTCCATTTTTCCTTTGAATCAGTTTATGAACTGAGTAATGCTGGAACATTCCTATATAGTTGTTATTGACATAAATGAGCCAAAGTAAGAATTTCTCCATATTGTACCTATTTTGATGTAAAGAATCTTTCGATATATTGGAGGTATCGATATATCAATGGATACCTTCAATATATTATTGCTTCCGAGTCTACCAAGGTAGCGGAAGCATCGTTTTCACTTTCAGAATGTGAAAATTTTTTTTGTCTCCAAAATCAAAAATTCCACTCGCATTTTGCGTTTTAGACCTTTCTGAACAATTTTGATTCCATGTCTGTCTGTGTGTCTGTCTGTCTGTCTGGTGTCAGCAAATCCTTGTTAACAAAACTACACAAAGTTTAGTCCGATTTTGATGAAATTTTCAATTGTGCGGGTTGGGGTGTAGATGGTCCCCTATAGGTTTCATGACCCCGGAATCAATAATCCTCTGCGCATGCGCAAACGTGAAATCCTTTTTATGAGCATCAATTTTGTGAAATTTTCTTGTGGGGAGATGGTGGTTTCATGACCCCCAAATCAATAGTAGCCTCTGCGCATTTGTTTTGAAATTTTCAGGAATTGTTCGGTTTGATGTGTGGATGGTCCCCTATGAGTTTCATGACCCCCGGATCAATAGCAGCCTCTGCGCATGCACAAACGTGAAATCCTTGTTACGCGAAATTTTGTTGTCATTGAAGAGCCGGGAGCACAGTCACAACCACAGGGTTTGCCCGCAGCCTCTCTTAATGACAAGTAGCTTAATAATCGATCAATTTCGAGGGAACTGAAGGGAATAGTTGTTTTCTCTTATTTTCCTAGATGATTTTAAAATTTTCTAAAATTACCCAAAGGAATACACCAAACAAAAATGAAATGCAGTTTGATCAAGGACGCTTATATGAGCTGACCAAAATACAACATGATACCTACAACAGATTCTTTTTGAAAATGTGATAGGTAAATGTACCTATTGAGATTTATATTAAATCCAAGGTTATTTGGAGATACAAGATCCTTTATATTAATATGTTCCATTCTCGGTTTCATAGAGAGGATGTATATATTAATTCAACGTTTACGGAAAATGGTAGTAAAGGATTTTAACGACCGATGTATCATGGGTTTCATTGATAACTCAATATCAGTGTTTGCCATCAATAGCGCTGCGAACGATGTGCATGTGGCCTATAAAACATTTTCTTACCACAAGTATCCATCTTCGTGGATGGTTTTGATATACCCATAACATTCAAAAGTTCCTCTATGGAAGGAATCGTTCTAAATTACAGAGCCACTCTAGGCAAAGATGATTAGGAGAAAAATTAGTTTCCTTGGTGAAGTTAAAAGCTTTATTTTTTAGTTTTCTTCAATCTTCTATTGAGATTGGTTTTGAAATTTCGATCTGAGCGTTTGGCAACACTGTTGCCACCGAGGTCAAAGCGGCCATCTTGCCTTCATTCGGGATTCAGCCATTCCTCTCGAAAACGAGATCGGTTCTTCTCACCCAAAAAATGGATGAACACTTTATTATTGATACGTGTTCCTTCTTCCAAAGAAAGATTACTTTCGGACTTTAAAACACGACGTTAAAAAACTATAATTTCAATAAAGAAAGAAAGATCACCTCCCAGTACCAATCATTCGTAATCTCTAGATTTTACTCGTGTGCCGTTTACACCTGAATCACCCGTCGTTGTGGCATACTTTATTCGATTATTTGTACGATTCCCAAACGCCAACTGCGTCACTGGATACTCACGGCTCGCTATTTGGTAAGTCAATTTCACATACGCTTTCGCCTATTACCTACGTAGAAGTTAATTCTGGAGTGTGCATAATGCTTACTTACAATGATTTTTCATGCCGCACTGCTCCGCAGCGATGGATTTTCAATATGGCTGCCTTGATATTTCTCTGGATTTATTTATTTGTGATTTTCGCTCAATGTATTGTGGTTCGCCCGTCAAACACGTCATCGTTTATCTGCACATCAATGTTTGTGGATTTCGTGATTGCTTTGTGTTTTACATTAAGGTCGTTTCCCCTTTACGTCATATAGAGACCATGCATGAAATAATTGTGCCTACTTGAGATGCGGAGTATTTAATTTCGAAAAACCGGGCCCTACGTCGATTGATACGTACTATTGCGATTTTCAGAGAATGCCCCGTACTTCTAGCTTGATTATCTCTTAAACGCAACACAATTGCGTACATAGTGCATTGCTTAAGTAGGTATAGAATGATTGTAGGTGCAAAATAGATAGAGTACTATTTGCCATACATTTGGCTATTGCTATTGTAGTTTGATACCTATAAAAGGTGGGTAGTTACTCCTTAATTAACTAATGGCTATAGTTACAACACTAATCGTAAGAGAGTTGAGGATGTTTTTTTATTTAACCATGTAGTTTGAAATAGTTCACATGTTTGGCTTGAACGTAGTGTAACTTCACTAGTTAGTAGGAACATGGGCTGATAGTAAGAACGTCCCAGATTTATGAGGGATAATGAAGTATGTTGATATTGTCTACTTACCCCACGAAACATTCACTCACCGTAGAGTACAGTGAATCCCGTCCCTCAAAGTTGAGTAAGGTGGGAGTACTGTGGGTCTCACATGAGTCTGTAGATGGTTTCAGCCCCCAAGCTTTCGAGGTCGTGCTTACTTTCATGTCCAATTCTTGATAGCTTTGGATAGGGAATATGGACACATTCGAATCAATAGTTAGATGATTGGTTATCTAGTAACAACTGTAGGGAAAGTTACAGTGAAGCCTGTTAGAGCGTTATGATAAAGAGTTAATACCTAAGTGGTACATCCTCGGAGCTAGGTAGCCGCCCTCATGTTTATAAGTAGTATGTTTAAACACGTCAAGTTAGCAAATCAATTTCAACAACTCTGTTTTCAACATTGTTGCATCATTCACTGCTTAGTGTTGCCTTTATTTTTATGAATGACATGGGGAATAGTTAGCGGAAGAGTGCAAAAATTTGTTATCGAGTTTAGTAAAAGAGTATGGACTCATAAAAACCAACTTTAGCAGGGCCCGTGTTGTCGAAATCTTGACGTAATCTTGTGTCATTTTTCAAAAGAAGGTCAGTTTGATCAATGTCGCTGCTATTCCATATCGTATTAACATACTTTTCCATTAATGTACCTATGACAGTACTGAAGAAATTCAGTAATGGGTGCTGGCTTTATTGTGCATAGATTTTGATTATGTGTGCCTCATGCACCAATGTGATTGCTATTCAAACTTAACTTTTGAATCAACTGGGACTCACCTTTGCGTGTGAGTTGGGGATCAAAAGTTTTACGATTATGATGTTATGTCACGTACACCATCTCATCTGCAACAAATGTCTTGCAATTCTTATCATATCGCATAATTCTGGAGCCATGGTATGAAATGCATGTAATCTGCGTTGAGCACAGAGCTTTGGTATTGGCTAATGTTTTTTGAAATTCGATTTTCCCCTTTCTGAAGAATGCTCTGGTTACGTTCATGGATCAAAAATGTTCGCTTTATTTCGATGTTTCATCCCCTTTTTTCACTTGTGCACAATTCTCATCCGATTTTAACATAATTTTTAGGGAACAAAAAGTGAAACTCTTGATGATTTCATAAAATTTAGTTCTAATAATCCCGCTGGTTTGCGATAGACCTAACGCATACCTAATCAGAATTCCTTCTAATACGCTAAATTTGATGTGGCACCATATTATTAAGGGATGTGCTCTAGGCAGGCCCTTACGAACTCCATTGCACGTCAGACATTGCGCTTCAATGCATTCTGCTATTTTCAATTTCGTAAATGAATCATATTATTTTCATTTGATGTCCTTGCATAATATATCTTTCGTAATCAATAAGTTTCAAGTATCCGTAATGTAACATTTCAATGGTTATGCAATCATGTTATGGATACGAGGAAACACTGAGCCACACCCCAACTTGATGAAACGGTCATGCTGATTTTGACCTTGGATTATTATCATGGGTGGTACGTTTGTTCTTCAATTTGGTTTGTGCAAGAAATTTTCTCCATAGAGTAATAACTGGTGAAGTTACCAATGTTACATGGATTCATTTGCACATGGGCAGAGGCCATAATTGGTCTGCTTGTAATGACAACTACATGAGCTAAAATCAGCAGGGTGCTGATCTGTGGTCTTTTACTCAAATTCCTCAAAGTTTTACTGGTAGAATGAAAACTGTAGCAGTTGTGGCATAATGGTTAGTTATACTTACATGGGTTTTGCGTTTCCATGTTGGTAGAAGCCACCATTGATGTGACAATGATAAATATCATGGGGTTCCATCCCTGTAAAGTTCTGTGAATTTGCTCTAAATCGGATAAACACAGTATATGTGCTTGCTACGAAAATTTTACGCTTGAGAGTCCGCTGAAGCAAACTAGTTGCCATGAATAATATTCGTTAGTGGCTGCAATTAATTGAATTACGGCACAGACGATTAACAGCAATTCATTAATGGTTTGAATAGAAATATTTCAGTTCAGAGCGAAGTTGTTAGAGTTACTTGTTGCGTAGGACGATTCAATAAATGATCCCGCATGTTTTGCAGTTATAAACGCTCTTAAATATCCAATGCTTTTATTACATCGTTACTTTTTTATGCACATAAGTTTTGTTGTGTTCTTTTCTTCTCATGTGTCTTTTGTAATATCATATATAGGCATTATCGTTTTTCTGCACAAGTGCATATATTCCAAATACATTTTCCTAGTTATTAATTTAGAATATTGTTGACTTGCTCTTAGATTTGTGTTGTACATAATTTTTTATTGATAAAATATTCGATTGATCATATTCATGATATAGAGCTTGTCGAGTCAGTGGCATTTTTAGTAATGATGGTCACGTTGTGGTGTAACATTTATAATGGTTTAGTCAAAATCTGGGGGGGGGGGGGGCTAACATAAAATAAAATCTCAAGTGTTCAATGAATTCTGGATCCAAAAAAATGATGCTGTATTCTTCCAGAAGTAACTGACGTTCAAGTTTATAAGTGAAAACGTGTTACATCCAATAAAATAAATTCTAAAAACAGATTTCTAAAACTATTCTTTTCAAAACAGAGTTCTCTCTAAAGATTGTATTGAAGTCACTTCATCCTAAAAGTCATGAAATCCGAACTCTCTAGCAAAACATCAAATTTAACCATTTTCCAGCTAATTCTATTAAAAATCAAGAGCCGTCTGACAGGAATATCATTTCAGCCATTCGTTAGAAGAAAAGGAGAAGCGGCACATACGTTTTGTCTAAAATGCCATAAATTATCATGTAGTTTAATTATTTCTATGTTAGACAGGTGACCTCACTACTTAGGTAATCTACGAGTCACTGAAACAATATTAGATGGAGCCTATGTTACACCATTGCTTTAGTATACCTACATAGATATACTAAAAACCTGAAAATGAATTAATGAAAATGGTTACTGTGAGATATAAAAAACCTTCACTAGTTCATCTAAAGAAAGCAGAAGTTTAATAAACTCAATTTTATGGATAGTAATTCCATTGTAAATATCCCAGCTGGTTCGATCCCGTTGTTCAATTTTTACTGCGTTCACGAGTCATAACGTGTGTTCTCATTCATATTCATGATAACGTTATTTTTTCCTGCAAATGTTCCCTTGGGAAGTCAGGGTTTGTCCAACTCTTGAAAATTAAATCGAATGATGTTATCAACATTTTCGAGATCACAATTTCAGTGGTACGATGTGGGTGTTTTTTCTTCTTATTCGGTTGTTCTCAAGAATCATTGTTGGGGATGAACAAAATGTTAAGGATCATGGTTTAGTTTCAAGCACTTCAAGGCTCCTCTTACACAAGGTTCATGTTAAGTCAACCTCGACCTCTAATCATAGCCGCTGATTGTGTGGATGCGCAATGACCTTGTCAAATTTGGCTGGCTGGTTCGTGTGAGGGCTTATGCTAATGTTGTCAATGATTAGAGGAGACCAGCATGTTCAGATATGGATTCCCACATTGCTGACTTGTAGTTGCTAGCCCAGTCCCGTTATCCTAATGGCAACGTTGTTAAGATGTCAAGCATCTAACATGTGCCAGTGCCTCTGCTGAGCCAGCAAGATAGATCTGCTGCGGCCAATCTTGTTGAATGCTTTACATGAGTTATCGAGTTCCGTACCCAAATTAAAAAGGTTGTGTTGAGTTCTCGAACTTAATCATCGCTTGGTACGCATTGAACAGATTACCTGCAAACCCTCCCGTTTCTATTCGGATTTAATTTCTTACTCGTTCTTGGTGAATGCTCATCATTTCTTGAACTATTATTCTTGTTTTGGAGGAGATGCTTGCTAGTGGTTCGTAGGGGACTTATCATAATCAAGAAATTAATTGTGATTAGTGGAATGATTGTGAGAACGATGGTTTGTATGTTGGAATCCAAAAGATGTTGGTCAGATTACAGCGTTCATTTAACCAGAACCATAATCATCCTAATCACAACTTGTTAATGTTTGATCAAATCGACTTTTCTTATTAAGGTTTTTTTGTGATGGTTAACTCTTTATTTGATTGTTTCCATTCTGAACTCATTGGTATGCCTCTTTCTAGAAAAATGGTGTACTTGTTTTTCACAGTTCAGTACAGGTGTCCTATATTATCTGCCGTCCTTCATTTAACTCATCTACAAACAGAAAAATTTGTTCAAAGTGAAAATTATCGCAGATATGGGGTCATGTCACAATATAGGATGACTTCGTGTCTGTGAAAAAACGGTTGAGATGTTTCCTTAAAGTTGGCAGACCTTCATAATTCAATAAATTTTTTAACGAGGCTCATAATTTTTTATTTTATATTTAAGCTTCACGACTCTACCCAACAACCTTTCGATTGGTTGTGTTTGTGCTCCGGTGATGGGAACGATCAAGTTTCCTGAGTGGTTTACTCCTTGAAGGGCGCACCATTTTACACCCGCCACACGTCAAAATGAATCGCGCAACCCTGCTAGATTTCTTGTCATTTCGTTTAATAGTATAGCACGATCTCGTAGCTCGACCAATAAGAATTGCCTTTCCAATACTTAGAACGCATTGCAACAGATGTCGAAATTCCAGGGTCCTTGCCTGCGTTCGCCATTGTGTTGAGCAGAAGATTGTCGATTTGTGGGTTCATCTTCTCGAGCGGTGATAGATAACCTGCAAAGCAGCAGGGAATGGGATGGATAGCCTGCAAATACAGGATCGCTGTACTGCACACAAACTGATAGAAAGTTGATCTTGACAAAAATACCAAGTAGATTCGTCAAAAACTTATTTTCTTCTATTCAGCCGGCTCCATTAAGAGATTTTTGAGTATAAAAGTAGTGTAGAGAGTAGTTCTGTTCCTTGAGTGGGTTATTGTCCTTCCATAATTCAAAATTTCAACGATTCCTTGTAGAAAAGCACTTGTAGATGTGACTAGAGGATTATTGACAAGTTAGAATTGATTTACCGTTTAAACAGCATTAAAATGATGAATTCCCAATGAGCACAAGGGAATTGGTGCCAATCATGGTAACATCCACATGGTTCAACAAGGATCCAGGTTCAAAACTAATCGGTAAAAGTTGGGTCTGTCATTCGATGAATGTATCTTTATGTTCGGGCCGGAAATAGAAGCTCATGTTCTTCTGTCCGGTTTTAGTAATTATAGCTGTATTTCTATCATGACCATAGTTGTATGTCACATATTCTGTACCAATAGAAGATTGATTCAGTTAATATTGGGTAGGGTCAGGTATTTCTAATTGGAGTCTGTAGTGCAGTTGAAAATACACTTAAAGTTTGGAAGATAGCTAGAGTTGTGTGTAGGAGTGCTCAGAGGAGGAGATCATCGATAGATCAGGGGGGTCCACCATTTTGCACCTCACCGGGTTCAGAATCTTCACATGTAGGAAGCATTTGTATTATGTGTACAGTAATGGTGTTTTGTTCACTTCTCAAATGAATTCACGAGTTCATCTTGTATTTTTAATAATTTATTGCTGACAAACTGTGCTGAATATTACCAGGCTCATGAATATGGTCATCGAATATTTTATATAAAAACAGTCTCTTCTTTTTTCATTACAAATTTTCTAAAAGAAAATCAATTTTGATATTACAGGAGTTACACATCATCGCTAGGCCATGACGTTTCCTCTCTTTCTTATAAGGTCTGTTCTTTTCATTTTCAACTTTCTCTCTTTTGGCTATACCTCTAAATTCAAGGGAGAAGACCTTTTCAAATTATCATGCAGCGTTTTTTTCAGGCGGTATGCCCAGTTATGATGGGAACGATAAAGAGTCTTCCCGTAAAAAAAAGAAGAAGCGAAGCTCCCATATGGATAAAGGAGAGAAGAAGAAGAGGGTAAAGGACCCTGAGCGTAAAAGTAAGAAGAAGAAGAAGTCTCGTTCTAGTGATGAAGTTAAGAACTCTGTCAAAAAGTTAGTCGAGTATTCAGATGTGAGTTCTGAGGAGTTGTCCAGCCCAGAAGCAGGCGAGATCCAGAGTGAGGATAGCCCTGCTCCCTGTCATGGTATCTACACTCCACCACCGTTACCACTTTACCCACGGAGGCTGTCCAGTGAATCCAGAGGTACTTACTCTAGGTCTCCCTCTTTGGTTCAGTCTCGAGGTGAGTGGGATGGCCTCAGCTCAAAATCGAGGAAACACAAATCTTCGGTGTCACCTTCGGCCTACGGTCGTCTTAAGAAAGAAAAGAAGAAGAAGTCTAGTAGGAAGCACAGCCCGAGTCATAAAAAGAAGAAAAAGAAGAGGTCTAAAAGCAATGAGCGGGTGATAGAAGAAGAGTCACCCGCATCCTCTTTGAGGAAGAGTCATAAGGACCATGGGCATGGTGAAAAACCACTGCAGAGCAGTTCCAGAACTGTTGAGCATGTGTTTGACGATGGTGGTAAGAATGGTTCGGATCATCACCATCGCCTTCCTATCAACGACATGGAAGTAACTATTCCTGTCAATAGGAGTAACCCATCCCCTCTCATCCATGACGATTATTCCAGAGATGGATTCCGAAGGGGGGCCCCCCATCACCTCAAAGTCTGGAAGAGGGTGAGCGACCCATCAGAACTCCCAGTCCTGAACTGCCTTTAACGCGGTCTCCAACGCCTATTGCCTACTCGAAGGAGACGAGGCGGAAATCGCGGACGCCTCGTAGGAAGATTTCAGAATCTCCAGAGTCGATACGACGGTCGATGAAGAAACGAGTTTCCACTCCCCCGCCCGTGTCCAGGCATGAGCACCACTCGAGGTCTTCCAGGCGTAGATCTCGATCTCCAGTTCCTACATCCCGAGGGAGACGGAGAACGCCATCCATCGAGTACGAGCGTGAACGGGAAGATCGTATGAGGTATGCATTATTGTCAACCATTTGTATAAAATCTACATAGCTTCATACAACCCAACTATTTTTTCTCTCCACTAATATCGTAAACAATTGCTTCAGGTCTCGTTATACAATTTTCTTAGAAAACGATGCTATTGCATTGGTTCCAAAACTTTCTGTGACATTCTGATACAATTCCTGGATTTTAACTTAATGTACTTACATATGCGAGTTTATGTATTGAGATAAAATGTTTGTTCCTAAAAAAGATGCATTGCTAAAAAAGGACTAAGTTCATTGGATTACAGCAAATAGTTCAAATTCCAAAAATTGGGCTATTTAAATCACTAAAATTGGCAGAAAACTGATAAAAGCCATCAAGTTTACTTAATTTTTTTTTTCTGAATATTACTTTGAAAATCTTATCAAATATGAACTTTTCCATTTAGAATTTTTTCACAGAACTATACTGACAATGTCCTACTTACGTTGAATGGTGCTTATAAAAACCGAAAAAATTGCCAAAAAATGAGATTAAAAAATTCTTGTTTGAATAGCAAAATATTATGTAAAAGACACTATAATTCTTGAACGTGTTGAGTGCTCATTTTTGAAAACAACTGGACACACTTATAATAATTAATAATAATATAGAAAAATTAGCTTATAGGACCAGGCTGGTGACTGGAACGTTTTTGTCTTCATTTGATGCATTACTCCATTTCAAACGTTACATGATTAAAAGTAAAATCAAAATCAAAAGAAAAATTGCAAGTTATTGCTGGGATGATTTCTATATTAATATTAGTCGGCTCGCTCAGTGAAAAGTATATTGAAATAAGAAAAATATTTCATCGTCCCTAATTGAGGATTGGATATGATCCATTCGTTAGCTGGGCTCATTCTCAGTTTCCAAATTCGTATACATAAATTCCTTCAATGATGCCTTCGAAATTTTGAAGTAAAAACTTGAATACGTATTGTAGTTTTTTAAAGTGGAGCATTTCAAATTCAATTTTTCGTTGCTAATGTTGTCATTGGACGCAAGCAAATGGTCGATTTTAGCAGTCACAAAACCAAGGCAAATTGTTTGGTTTCTGACATTCATCTAGTTAAGCTGTCCAATGTTTTTGTATCAATATGAATTCATTTCCTATAATATTTTTGATGAGGACTCATTTAGGATGTTTACCATTACGAATATTTAAAGGTAGTTAATATTTCGTGTCTCTTTCCGGATAGATGGGCCCGGGAAAGCCACGACAGGCACATGTCGCCAGTCAGGCACGTGAGCAGACGAGATGAGTCGCCTTACAGTGCTGCGAAAAAGCGGAAGCGCCACGACAGCCGGGAAAGCAGACATGAAAAGTCCAGCAGAGAGAAGCACAAGAAGCGGCGCCACCACAGTAGGTCCAAATCTCGGAGCCCTCTCAGGTATTTATCCATCTTTGCAGTCCAGTATTTGTTCATCCATCTTTTTGTTCTTTTATAGTTCAAAATTCTCACGGTGAATTTTTCTTGGTACCTGATTCCAGAGTGACTATTAGGTAAGATACTCGTTTGAAATGGAAACTAACACGTATTCGAATCTTGAGACGTGTTCCGTACTGGCCTTTTATCGCCTCTGATTTACAATCCCCTTGTTCTGTGTAACGTACCCCTTAACCTCTTGTGCTGTTGATCTAGAACTAACTTCTGCAATAGGTAAGAGCGTCCTCTCTAAATTTCGACATTTTTACTAACGGTTTGAGGTCTGTGTTACTGATTCAGTTCGTTTCAAGTTTATTAATGTATAGCTGTGTTACAATGAATTCGAAACGTTTATATCTAATTGTTAGGAGTATGTTTAGGTCCAGCGAATTGCTCACTGTTCTTTACTGCATGCCTGTATAGGTTTGCTTGAAAAGCTTGAAATTTGAACCCCTTTAGAAGGTGTACTTGAAGCCAACACCGCTATTTGAACAACTAAGGGGTCCGTTCGATAGGCAAGTCAACTCCTTGTTTATAGTAACTGGTTCGAGTTTAGATTAATCCTAAAAGTGATCGACAAAGTTAATACCAGAACGAGTCATTGTGTTGAACTTTTCATTCAGGAAAACTCCGTGGGTTTGCCATTTGGGCCTGAAAACTCGAAATGTTTGCAAAATTTGTGATTTTGCAGATAAATCCTTCTTAACGTGATATTTTTGGCTTCACCAGTCTCCTGTTCTTTGGTTTTGCATTGTATTTACAGTTAATATGAAACTTTAGAACCAATCAGCTGAGGGTATCGTTGCTCGGATCCTATGAACAATAAAACTAATGGCGAATTTAAATCGAGCAATGAATGAGAGGTAGGAATATCTATTTATGTGTCTATGGCAAGTACTTCTCTTTCTGTGGGTTTCCCACCCTGCACCTCTTCCTCCAGACTGAGTCCGCTTGCCATTTGTGATGTTACTAATCGCTGAAACTTGGAAAATTCTCCCCTCTCTCAATATTATTTAAATAATGGCCTCCGAATCTCAAATTGGAATTTACATTTAAAAAAAAAAAAAAAAAAATGATTGACGAGTTACGTTCAAATCCTCAGATGGGCATTTCTCAATCTTTTTGACCCTTAATATCAAAGTTGGGATAACCAATCCTAATAGCTCTCGGTTGAGGCGCCATTGACAATCTTCGCAAATACAATCTTTCCTCTCAGATTATCAAAAACTAATATGTACATCAGTTGGTCAGAAAATGGGAACGGCAAATAGGTACATTTATTCAGAATGATTGACTAAGAAGTTGAAAATCGATTAAATATAGTACGGTTTTGCGCTCTATTGTTTTGGTACGTGCTCGCTTCCTTATTCAATAAGAAAACTATATCAGCTACAGTTAAGAAACACTAAAATAGCCTGCCATTAATCGGGGTGTCAGGTAGCCACCGTGTAACGGCCCCTTATCGACGAGAAAATAGATTATTGCTTTATGCCAGATAGAAAATTCCCCAAAACTCATGGAACGTTTCATAGTTTGGGGCTGCCTAGTTCTGTCAAACTGCCTGTTTTCATTTATAGACCATCAATTCTGAAACTTTTCCGAGGATTCCTTTCTACTAAATTTGATAGGTGATTTTACATCAGTTATGAATAACCTACAACATCAAATTCATTGAAGTGGCATTCAATTTGATTTATTTACTTCGGTACTTTTTTAAACCGGATATGTATAAAGAATTCCCTACGTAGGTGCTTACATAGGAAGTCGCATATATGAATCAGATGAATGTGTTTTCTCTTCTGAATAAATTACTAGAAACGTCTACTCTTATCCTTGTAAAGGTTAAAATAAAACGATGTAACAGGTTAGCAACTACTAGACCAAGCATAATAGGGAGGACAGTTTTACGGATTTGAGGGACATTTTCTCATAATCATAATTAATTGTGGGAGCCATTTTTCGGAAGATATCATTATAGAACGTACCTCATGAGTTGAAGTACTTTACACCGTCAAAGTTTTAAACCATATGGAGGTTTCTTTGATTAGAGAGTTGCGTGAAATCCTTGAAGTATGGTTAAATAGCCAATAGAACGGATCTTTTACGGTCTATAGAATATAGGTACAACATTAACCTTTATTAACTGAACTGGCACTCACTAGTGTGATTTTGAAGATGGGATACTTGTGATTTGGAAAAGACCAATCCGTCTTTAGTGACCTATCAAATTAAATTATTTTCGTTGATGTGATGGCATTTCCGAAAAGATTAGAAGATTAGGCATAGTTCAGTTTATTTAAGATTTTAATTAGGGAGTTTAGCACGGGATACAAAATGGCCGTACATCAAGAGATTCTAGTTTCAAGAGAGCAATCCTAATCGCACGCTGCTTCTTCAATTCCCAAATAAACCCGAATTTTTTATTTCGATTACCATTTGGTGGTTTTTATGACTTCCTGTAGTAAAGAGATTGGTGTGTCGATCTCCTGAGATACTAGATGACTGTTTTCAAAAGTAACCTACATTTCTTGCCTTAAAAGTTATTGAATTGTTTCAAACTACAGACGATACTGTGTGTGAATTTCCAGTTTGACCATCGAAAGTGGCCAAACAGGGGGAGGGGAGTTCCCATTGTACCTGGGTGTGGGCCCAGCGTAGATTGCAGTGGTTGGTACCCCTGACAAAAAGAAAAAAGGTTAGGTTGGCAAAAACGTAAACAATGGATATAAATGTGAAAACTTGAAATTGGGTGCATTCTGATAGATTCAAATAAGTCAGTTTTAACGATTCTTAATGGTAGATTCAAATCAGAGATCAAGACACAGTGTCTGAATCATTACTGCGAACTGATTGATAGAGATGGTGTAGCAGGATATGGAGGGATAGCAGGTTTGGGGTAACGTGACTCCATTGTGGTGCTTGTGGACCAGGCCATTCTTAAGTGCATTTCCTCATCTTGATGGTTCGATGTGGTGTGTCCACATCAAGACATGGGTTCAAAGTCAGCGAGATCCTTCAAAATTTGAGTGGTTCCCTGCATCTTTGTGATCGCGACAAACTTACTCAATTCTCTCTTTGATTGAATTCCTCAAGATGATTTGCTCATTTAGATTCACCCATATTGTCCTTAATACTTGAGTTAACTTTGTAACTCATTCGTTCCAAGGAAATTACGATGTTCTTAATTTGATCTCGTTTTCTTCTTCGAAATTGGTTCCCACTCTACAGCTAGTGATTTTGTTTGTATGCTCAAAAATGCATCTATGTCGAATTCTTGCCATCTGATCTCTTTTTTCTTCAAAAAATAAGGAAAAAAAGATATTTTGTTTGAGATACTGTTATGGCATGCATATCACGAACATAGTGAGGGGTTCCATTTTCAAATTGCTGTTCAGCCCCGGTATCAGCTAGCCAAATATTATTTTGCTCTTAGTAAAATAAAAGTAAGGCCAGAAACGAATAATGTTGTCTCACCTTGTTGCCCGATTGTACCTGGAAGGGTCTGCACAAAGTTGATAGCTTAGCGTCAGATTCCGTTAGTTTTGAATCCAGTTTTACGATCATTTCCATCCAGCTTGCTTCGGTTCACCGCATATCGTGTTTTGTAATTTTTCATTCTTTTCGACTTCGGCTATTCTGAAATGATGAAGCTTCTGTTTGGTTTTTATTGTAAGCATCTCATTTTTCAAGAGCAATTTTGGTGAAATGTGCCTAATTTTATTTGGGCCATAATAAATATTATGGGTTATCTCGTGGTTTAGGTATATGCCTTGATCTGTGATAAAAGATCCAATTTTCTTGATATTTTCTTCCACAGGTAGCTCAATAAGAATCTGTTAGGTTCAATTTTTCATTATATGAATATTTAATTTTGTTGGTTACCTTCATCAATAAAAATAGGTTGCGAGGATAGTTCAATTTAAAACGGAGGTTGTCTTGTTTAATATTTATTTAATTTGTTACCTATTAATTTATATTGAATCATTCTGCCGAAATGGAATGTTGGTTTGTTCTGCAGTGATTATGAATGCTTGCGATGTGTTCAGTAGAAACAACAAGGGTTTGTAAGAGCTTAATGACAATTTTCGTAGATCGATCTATCTTTGCCCTCCAAAATGTTCACTTACATATTGCGTTATGAAGCTTGAATGGAGAAAAGTATTTTTCATGGAAATAGACAATTTTTTATTTGATTTCTTTGTTATTGACTGTCCTGTCCTCTTCTTCCCAACTTCGATGTGGGTGGTAAAGTTTAGCCCAAAGCTTTCTGAATAAATCAGATATCCTTGCGAGTCTCTCAAGTTTTAATCAGATTTTCGATGATGTGTTCAGGGATTGTCAAGTATAGGCTCTTGATATTTTCCAATGAATATTATTCCTTTAGGGTAAACAGCAGTAACTTAACCTATGAAATACTTGAAATGAAAAATTTTCCAATCAAATTCGGTTTGGTGATAACCATTCAAGACTAGAAAGGCGGTAAAATTTACGAGGAGCCACGCAGTGTAAGAAACAGTATCGGTTTTTTCAGGGTAATGTTCCAATAATCACGTTTCTGATGTTGATATCAAGAAGTTTGGACTGAGGTTAATTTTCACTGTGTCATCTACGGAATTGCTGCAGGGTTGGTGGGGGATGATATAGTAGGAATTTTGGTTTTAGATGACCTAAACTCTCGATGATAGTAACGCTTCGGTAATCAGCTCGCACGTTTGCTGAAAGTTCTTTGCTGCCTTGAATATGAACATTTGATTTTCTGGATACCGCCCGTATACCATCTTAGATAGAATTATTTAAGGAGAGTGAATTCTCGGGAAGGGTTATTCCACTTTCAATAACACTAGTTGAGTATGAGTTGCTTATTTGTTCAATTGGTGGTAAATGGCATGTAAAACAACTATTGAGGTGCGAGATGCACTTTTAAAAATTTTATTCTCGTAATTTTTCTTTTGATTTGGGAAAATTGGTATTGTTTAGAATAAAAACTATGCTCAGGTTCACTACTTAGAGTTAATTTCCCGAAATTGCCTTATTTGTTTTCAATTCTCAAATGATTTCCTGCCGGAGAATTGTTAATTTCTGACAAGTAGGAGGTAGTTCCGATGATTTTGTCCCCAGGATTAGTTTTTCAGCAAAATTCCGTGTAACACATTTTTAAATGCAGTTGGAAGAGAGTAGTTGCAGATCTGCTGTTCAGTTGCATGGTTGTGCCCCCCAAAAGGGTCAGTATTTTGTCCACCAGAACGATATGTTTGGGTTCATGTGTTTGGATGTGTTGTACATGAATATTAATACGTTACGTGATTTCTTAGATGTTCATAGTAGTAGTAGTTACAGCTTTTTCAACTTCCATGCTTTCTTATTTGTGTATAGTTATAAAAACAGGGTCCTAATTATTACCGAAATTCGTTAATTTATAGTTTGAATCTTCTTCAAGGGCACTTGAAAATTAGGGTTGTATTAAATATGTCATAGACACTTTATTCATGAGTTTTTTAATGTTTGAAATAAAATTAATTATTGCTCTCTATCCCCTTAACTGATTGGGGACCCCTTGTGATTGATTATTCATTGAATTAATATATTGAAACTTCTCAGTCAATGCTAATATCGAGTCTGTTTACATGTTCAAAGACTCTTGCCATTTTCAAGCAATTCCCATATGATTCTATAAACTTTTCTGGCCAATTGTTGGCACAATTGATTAAACAACACAGTTTAAATTGTTTAAACTCCAAACCCAACTCCATCCGTTCCATGATCCCAGGTAGACAGGGTATCACAGGGTAGTACCTAAACAATGGCATGGGATGGACTCCACCTGTTCTCTTCCATGTAATATCTATTACATGTTAAATATGTAATATTTACAATAATAATCAAACCTAATATGGACACTCTGCATACTTCACTAGCTGTTTTTGTGACCCTTGAATAGTATATCATTCTAAGGGCTCCTCAGAAAAGCAGATAAATGTGCTGAATTTTAGGTATTGGAGAATAGAGCAACACATCTGATGCAACAGCTCTGAAATCAGTTTCCAATCAGTCTCTTTAATTTCATTAATCTGTTCATCTCAAACAATTTTTTGGATTGTAAAATATACCTAAACCTTGATGAATTTGAATTTTATCTAAAACTTGAGGTTATTATATCCAGTCAACTAAAGCTGAAAAGATGAGGTATATGTCTCTGCGCTATACGGTCTTCAGAACATTTTTGAGTTTTGATATAAAAAAATATTGAAATAATATTTCCATAGTATATTGTTGTCTAATTACGTAATTATTTAAAAGAAACTTTGATATTTTCGTACCTAATAAATGCCTTTCTACTCCTGTTGAAAACGATTTCCCTCTAGGTTGAACCGGAAAAAGAAACTTAATTAATTTCCATGACGGCATGGTTACAATTCTTTATTCTACTATGACTTTATATACGTCCAGTTCTGTTCTTTATTTTATATGTATTCAGCTTTTCGTGGTGTGGGGGGCCACAATTAATGATTTTTCCTGAGGAAATCTAAATTCAGAATTAATTATGGAGGTTAATGTTGATTGTAAGGAAATGCCAATGAGCTTATTGGATTGTACATTTGATTGCGTTCAGATTGTAACACCATATGATATTCGATTTATCCAATTATCCAGTTTTTAATTTCATTAAAATTGAAGTTGAGGGGTCAAGAGTATTAAATTTCAAAATCATTTGAAGAGTAGAATATTTTGCTCAGGGGATGTAATTAGTGTCGGGTACTGGTTGATGTGGTTGAGCAAATTGTGAAAATAGTTCTGTTTTGTAGTTACGAGTGAATAGTTTATCATCACCATGGGCTGATATCCCTCTTGGCGACTTTATTTCCCTTTCCACTTATACGGTGTCAATGAATGGGTCAGGCCTTCCTGAGGAACTTTGTGAACCATTCTAGAAAGAATTCCCTGTGCAAAATGATCAGTTACAAGTTATCAGTGAGTTGAGGACTGTTGAATGAAGGAAAACTCTTAGGTTTTAGTTTCCAAGCTTTTTACTCAAATTTCCACTACATATTACCCTTGATGAAATCATTGCATGATGTTCATGTGCTGCTTGTATATATATATATCTGTGATGCGTTGCATGCCGCCTTGTATGTAGATAGTGAAGGGGGTCAATGTACATGAAGGGGAAATGTTTACAGAGTGCGAAGGTCAGTCTCACGCAGCAAGAGCTGGCGAAGGAGCCGCACTAGGTCCCCACCCTCTCGGCTGAAGGAACTCTCCAGGAGTCCTCACCACTCCCGAACCCCGTTGCGGCATGCACACGCTTCCCCATCCCCGTATCGCTCACCATTGCCTTCTCGCCACAGGAGTCGAACACCCCCTCATCGCCGTCCACCAAAGAAAGTGTCGCCTTCCGGCTCCATTTTGAGGTCTCCGACGTCAAGCAAGAAGATCAAAGAGCTTACAGGACGAACAAAAATGAGTGAAACCTCGTTGTTTGCTGAACTAGTCAAAGACAAGAATATGAGGGAACTTGCAATGAAGCGGCTAGCTGAGCTGGGGAAAAAGGTAATTCTACAGTTCATTTACTGAAAAATAACCTTCAAATTTTACAGTATACTTGGAGTAATGTTCCTGTATTTTACTCACATACCAGTTCAAAACAATGTCAAAGCTAGGAGAATTCAAGTGTTTTGTTTTTGCTCCCAAGTCTCTCTGTGGGCAGCAAATGTGTTACATCCAGTAACAGAGTCTGTTGAACCTTCCAGCTTATCTTTTACAGTTATCACCTGATTTTGATTATGTTTTCTGGGGTTGTGTGGGTCAAACTGTAGAAGAAGGTCGCTTATTAGTTGAATCGCTCACAAATAAATACTTCAGTCTGCTCAAACGTGGAATCGATCAGGAGTCATTTCTTGTGCCCATATTTTCGGTTTAGCTTTCATTTGGAGGTTCATTAGGAAATAACGATTTGACTACTCCAATTGTATCCTTAGTAGCTGCTGCTCATGAACCAACACAAAAATCCTTTCAACAAGCATGACTTCTTTAATATTCATCCTATTTGAATGAAATTTTGTAGGTTTGTACAGTTTAGGCTAAGATGATCCCCATTGAACTTCGTCACAGAAAGACAGCTTTTGTGCAAGTGTAAAAGTCATATCTATCATGTATAATTTTCTCATAGCTTACTGGACTGTTGTTTACTTTTGTTTATTTTCACTTTCAGCCTGAGGAAGAAGATAAGCCTCCACTTCCACAAGATATTGCCGATGGTGATGACATGAATGTCTGTGATATGGCAGATTCATGTGATGGAATATCCATGCCCGAAGCCCCTTGCCCACCAATGAAACCGCCGTCATTTTTCTCTGAGCACATGGACATTCTTCCAAGTGATATACCTCCGCCCCCTGCTCCACCTCCAGACCTTATGAAAGAGGTTCTCCTTGAATCCTCCGAGGCAGCTTGCCTCCCTCCCTCACCATCCCCAATTGTACATATAGCACCCCCACCTGAACCTCCTCCTCCTCACCTCCTTTCTCATCATGCGTATACTTCGTATGCTCCTCCTCCACATTCCCCTATCCTACATGCCCCTCCATCTCACAAGGTGCCTATGGCGCCGCTACCTCTTCCTCCTGGCATGACGGACTTGGATATAATTGACTCACCACCTAGCAGATCTCAGAGTCCTTTGAACCAGCCACCTCCTTCGATAATGCCTACTAATCTTCACTCGTCATCTCTGCCACCGCTCCCTGGCAAAGCCAATCCTCCGCCTCCACCTCCTCGGAAGAAAGGCATAACTGACCTTCCTCTACCTCCAGGTGAGTTGTCACTCTGATTATATTTAATATCAAATTATTGCAAACACATCATGCTCATAATAATGCTGACTGGTCTCATTCATAATTTACTACTAATGTAAATTATTGTTAGATAGACAGAAGAAAGGTTTATTCGTGAAAATTTTATTATAACACATATTTCTGACAAAACGTACCAAATTGCTGTTCCCCTTTAATTTGAAAGGAATACCTAAAATATTTGAATAATTCATACATTTTACTTAACCGTTTTTCTCGGCACTGTTGAAGTTAAATTAGTGTTCCACAATGTGCCTTGAATGTTTATTTAACGATTTTTTATTTTAAGCCATTGCAATTTGTTCGCAGTTTTTTTATTTGTTGAAAGTGTAGTGATGAAAATGATTTATTAACTTGCAATGAAAGAAGAAATTTTTATTGAGCCTTCTTTTGCGGTTCTGAGTTTTACGTTGGTTTTGATTTTTCCCCAGTTTCGGCGGATGATATGGTTGCTGATGAGGATCTCACTAGTACACCTCCGCATGGAAGCTGTGCGTCATCTCGTAAATCGTCTTCTACTGTGAGTCCTGCCGGCCCGTATCAGTATAAGGTACGAAAATTCAACTACAATACTTGGGACGAAGTTGGGAAAACTTTTGCAATGTAGAAAATGGAAATTGATCAAAACTTCTATATCCACAGTTATAATGTTGTATGGATATCTATCGTTAGGTCATCATCAGGAACAAAAAAGTAGTATGTTTTCTAACCTATGATTATTCTGCATTAGTTCTGGCATTGTCCCCTTATAATTCAATTGTAGTTTGAAGTCTGAGATTTGCTGATGCAAAATTTGGTGACGAGTCCACTGGACCACCATGTCACAACAAAAAGACAACCAACCAACTCCTGTATGAGTGGCTGCCAGGAGCGACGCCCCACCACCACCCCTGGAGCCGCCCACATCTCCCATGTCCAGGATGACCCTCCACACCCCAACCAACCAACTTCCATGACATTACAGCAGCATATAAACGAAGGTATCAGAAGGTACTTACAGAAACAAACGGACCCCTGTACCAGACCACAATTACTGATGACCCTATCAACAACCCTTTCCCCCACAAGACAGAACAGGTACAGCCAACCGCTACTGACTGGATGTCAACAGCCAAGCCAGGCGAGAAAGCGTGGGGACGCGGCAGACGGAACCAGACAAGATAACAGAACCCCTCCCCACCCTACTACCCGATGCTGTAGCGGCTGGTTCACCCTTTCAAGCTTGTGAAGAGAATTGATTACATTTTATGATGCAATTACTTTGAACAGAATCTAGTCGTCCACTGGGAGTGGAAACCTGCTAACTGCAAAGCAATTTAGTCCGAAATCGTGCAAATGGTGATCTCCCTTTGATTCACTCAGCATGTCCATATGCATAAACGGGATGCCTCTTTACATCGGTATTTTCCCTGATTCTGAAGACGAATTTTTAAGTTATCATCACCTTTGATTTATTATTGGGAAAAGCGATTTAGTAAAGGAAGATGGGAAATATGGGTGAATCATATTTTCGAAAAAAGAGATGAGTTTTTCTCATTTGTGACATGACCTTCAAATCGATGACAATCACCACTTCTAATACTTTCTGATGAAAAATGGCCTTTCAATGCATTCTTGAAAACTCCTACTCGAAAAATGCAGTATAATTTTCTTGCACAAGCAAAATCTGCTTTTTCAACCTCGGTTTTGCACCTGTTAACCTGAAAAATCCCAGCAGGATGGGATGACTACGCATATCACGTGTGTTCGTAAACAACTTTTTGAACGATCTGACTCACATGGTCGGGGGGACTGAGTTGGCTGCTTTCTGCTCCCAGTGGACGAGAGGCCTAACCTACCAGTGTCGGGCAGCATCCTGAAAACTTACAACATCCTCTACATTATGATTTTAACCCAACACTTTAATAGCTCTACATGCAGCCACAATCAATTAGGATGATTGAATCGTAACATGATTTACCTCATTTGATAACCACTGTCGTTGTTTTGTAGGCGAGGAAGGCCACTGGCAGATTAATCCGGCCGAAAATTCTCTACAAGGGGAAAGCTCGAACTCTACCTCCTCCCAAATCGTGGGGCGAGAGGTGCGTTGATGTTTTCGAAGTCATCGCCCACATAGGAGAAGGGACGTACGGCCAAGTGTACAAGGCGAAAGATCGTCAAACTGGTAAGCCACTCAACTATTATCAGTCGTATCTTCAGCTTGACTCAGGAAAAAAAGTGATTTTGTAACTTGTGAAAATTATCGGTACTTGAAAAGAAGGATTGCTAAGTTTTATAACAGGGCGCGTTGTAGAATTTCCAGTTGTTTCAGGTACTATATATTGCTATCTATTATGTAGCCTGTATTATGTAGATGTGTATGTGAATTGAATTTTTATTTGTAAAATTCATTTCGCTTCTAGTAATGTTATAGAATGAAATATGAAATCAAATGAATTGAAGTAATAGACCCCGTGGCCCTCCAAAAAGTGGAGTGTTGAGGTCGTAAATGAAACATGTTGGAAACACCTGTGCATTTGAGGGATTGTATCTAGTGGTACAATCTCTGATAAAGCAGGGAGATGAATAGGTGGGATCCGTGCAGCTTGTATTACATTACAACACTGCCCCGTTGCCCTCATACAGTTTGTCTGGAGTTAGAAAGTTGAAGTGGAGTGTTGAGGTCATAAATAAAAAATATTAGAAATACCTGTGCATTTGAGGGATTGTATCTAGTGGTACAATCTCTGATAAAGCAGGGAGATGAATAGGTGGGATCCGTGCAGCTTGTATTACATTACAACACTGCCCCGTTGCCCTCATACAGTTTGTCTGGAGTTAGAAAGTTGAAGTGGAGTGATGAGGTCATAAATAAAAAATATTAGAAATACCTGTGCATTTGAGGGATTGTATCTAGTGGTACAATCTCTGATAAAGCAGGGAGATGAATAGGTGGGATCCGTGCAGCTTGTATTACATTACAACACTGCCCCGTTGCCCTCATACAGTTTGTCTGGAGTTAGAAAGTTGAAGTGGAGTGATGAGGTCATAAATAAAAAATATTAGAAATACCTGTGCATTTGAGGGATTGTATCTAGTGGTACAATCTCTGATAAAGCAGGGAGATGAATAGGTGGGATCCGTGCAGCTTGTATTACATTACAACACTGCCCCGTTGCCCTCATACAGTTTGTCTGGAGTTAGAAAGTTGAAGTGGAGTGATGAGGTCATAAATAAAAAATATTAGAAATACCTGTGCATTTGAGGGATTGTATCTAGTGGTACAATCTCTGATAAAGCAGGGAGATGAATAGGTGGGATCCGTGCAGCTTGTATTACATTACAACACTGCCCCGTTGCCCTCATACAGTTTGTCTGGAGTTAGAAAGTTGAAGTGGAGTGATGAGGTCATAAATAAAAAATATTAGAAATACCTGTGCATTTGAGGGATTGTATCTAGTGGTACAATCTCTGATAAAGCAGGGAGATGAATAGGTGGGATCCGTGCAGCTTGTATTACATTACAACACTGCCCCGTTGCCCTCATACAGTTTGTCTGGAGTTAGAAAGTTGAAGTGGAGTGATGAGGTCATAAATAAAAAATATTAGAAATACCTGTGCATTTGAGGGATTGTATCTAGTGGTACAATCTCTGATAAAGCAGGGAGATGAATAGGTGGGATCCGTGCAGCTTGTATTACATTACAACACTGCCCCGTTGCCCTCGTACAGTTTGTTTGATGTGTGTTTGATCCTTGCAAAAAAATATGAAGATTCAAAATGAAAAAGATTTCATTTGGACCATTTTAGGAAGGGGGCGGGGGGCCAACTCGCGTGGCACCCTGTATATCCCAGTTTCAAATTCTGAAATTTCATCAAATTATATTTATATCATTGTGAGGGGCGTGTGAATTGACACTATATCCTTTTGCAAAGCTTATAGCTGATTAATTATCATATTTGATAACAGGATTTCCGAGTATCTGATTCATTAATCAATATGTAATTTATCCATGCCGTCTCATCACAGCACGAAGCTAATGCCAGAAACTCTGCCTTCATTGTCGGCAGGGCGACTGAATGTTGCTTATTGCATTTCTAAACAATAGGTGTCCTTCCTATTCGGATGACAAACCCTGTTGTCGACTTTCGATCATCAATGTTCTTATGAACAGTATTGTTATTCACCCAAATAAGTAGCAGATGGTCTTATGTTCGAAAACTGTCAGAGTTTAGTCAAAATGATGTTACACAATATGCGGTAATAGCTAAACTAATCGCTTGTTCTCAGGTGAGCTCGTTGCGCTGAAGAAAGTTCGAATGGAAAACGAGAAAGACGGATTCCCCATAACTGCCGTCCGAGAAATCAAAATCCTGAGGCAACTCAATCACAAGAATATTGTCAACCTCAGGGAAATTGTTACGGACAAGCAGAACGCACTGGATTTCAAGAAGGTAACTAACATTCTAGTCTCAAGTTCAAATGAATTTTACTGCTATTGTGGCTGTAATGTAAAATATCACGTTCTTCCGGTGTTATCCGTGTTCACTTCACAGTACTTATATACGTCAATCAATTGAAACTTGTCTCATCTAATCTTCCATTGACACGAGCTGCATAGAAATAGAACATTTTAGTAAAAATCTCGTTTTATTGTTTTTCTGTTCCTCGTTTTGAAGATTCTAACTGTCGATGAATTCGAAAATATCTCTTGGACACGTTCAAAATCCTTTACATTTTTACCATTGTTGTCGTCTAGGTGTTTTGGTCGATAATTTTCAAAATAAAGTTTCTATTTTTATGCAGCAGGCATACGATCAGGTAAGAAACTCATTGGTAATTACAATCTTTAGCACCCGACGTTATTTTCATTTGCCATCTTGATTAGCTCGGCTTGAAAATTTGCTTGCTTTCATTTGCTTTTAACAGAAACATACAAAATAATTTCTGGTTCCTCCGCATTGGTTTGTCCTATTATTCCGATTGGTCTTTCTTTTGACTTCTCTGTTATAGTGCAATTATTTTTAACGATTCAAGAATATCAGAAGAGAGTTACCTAGAAGTCCTCTCTGAATGCAATACTTCCCTCCCAAATAAATCCCTCCATCTATAATATTTGCTACTCGTCTGCAGCAGTTGAGGTTAAAAAATTATTCTTGAAAATTATGGTCTGTCAATGAAATACATATTCTATTTAAAATTTGTTAGGTTTATCATCAACTTTCTTTTTACCAATAGCTATTAGTTACAACTGAAATTTAAAATCTCTCATTATGCATGATCCTTTTTTCAATCAGTCCTTTTGGTTTTTGACTGTCAACATTTCACATGCATGAGTGTAGTGTAGAGTACCTACACACATATAAATCATTTTCTTTAATTTTGGAACCCATTTGTGCCGTGAAAAATGCGTGTGGGTCTAAAAATCAAATATTTAATTGAAATAAAAATTGCTTATGAATAGTTATTACGTATTTATGTAGTTTGTAGTTTATATTCGTTTGTTTTTAGAAATTAAATTCTAGTTGGAGACCGTTTTTTGATTCTATTGCTAAATTTCCCTGAAAAGTTCATTTTGTTGATAAATTGCTTCAGAGTCTACCAAGGTAGCGGAGGCATTGTTTTCACTTTCGGAATGTGGAAATTTTTTTGTCTCCAAAATCAAAAATTCCACTCGCTTCATTTTAGACCTTCCTGAACAATTTTGGTTCCGTGTCTGTCAGCAAATCCTTGTTACGGGCAAAACTACACGAAGTGATAGTCCGATTTTGATGAAATTTTCAGGGATTGTGCGGGTGTAGATGGTCCTCTATAGGTTTCATGACTCCCAGGTCAATAGTAGCCTCTGCGCATGCGCAAACGTGAAATCCTTGTTACGCTCATAACTCCGGGAGTTCTTGACCAATTTCGATGAAATTTTCAGGGATTGTTCGGTTTGATGTGTAGATGGTCCTCTATGAGTTTCATGACCCCCGGATCAATAGTAGCCTCTGCGCATGCGCAAACATGAAATCCTTGTTACGCGCATAACTCCGGGAGTTCTTGACCAATTTCGATGAAATTTTCAGGAATTGTTCGGTTTGATGTGTAGATGGTCCCCTATAAGTTTCATGACACCCGGATCAATAGTAGCCTCTGCGCATCCGCAAACGTGAAATCCTTGTTACATGCATAACTCCGGGAGTTCATGACTGATTTCGATGAAATTTTCAGAGATTGTTCGGACTGATGTAAAGATGGTCCTCGTGAGTAATAAAGAGAAGATAAAGTTTTAGCCTCGAGCTTGGATCGAACCATATTGAACTATCATTGAACGAGTTGACTTTAGTCAATAATAATTTTCAATGATCTATACAGTCATGTTATGGATACGAGGAAGCTATGTGCCACACCCACTTGGCAGAGGTTTTTTAAGTTTCTTTCTGTCTCAAGTGGGGGGGAGGGTTAATACTTTATCAAATTTTGATAAAGAGCTACTTATCGTACTCATGTTTTGTTAGTGCCATTGCACAGAAAGATAAGATCTCTTTCCATAATAGAATTGTACGAATAATTGAGTTGAAATTAGAGATATTAGTGTACTTCAATCCATAAGTTGTAATTATTTGGAAAATATCCGATGTGGGACTTCTCGCGTTTATATTCCGTGGGTCCACCACTTTCTTGCCTGAAACCATTAATGTTTTCTTGGAATCTACTATCTGTTTGTGTGAGCGAACGTTCTACAAAAGTTCTACAAAAAATAGATAGGTTTTCTAACAGTCTGCATGAAGAATCTTTCATTCGTACTTCATGATTTGTTCCACATCTTTAGAGTTGAACTTCCAACAAGGAATCCACCTTATAACAGTTCGAGGTCTGGTGAAACCAAGATATTCAACAGTTGCTATGTAAAACTTGATGAAATTTGAAATGGGAGATGATTTCGTTCAACTTCATTATTTTCTGACTTCTTTGCTAAGTAGGTGTGGTAGTTAAATGGGGTCATTGTGTTCGTTTAGTGCGTGCATGTGCCTCTCCAACAGTTGTGACCTTGATGGCGGGACACTCCAGTTGGGTGTGTCCCATGACACTTTATCTCTTAAAATTTAAACAATGATGTTGAATGTTACAGGACAAGGGTTCATTCTACCTGGTGTTTGAGTACATGGATCATGATCTAATGGGGCTTCTGGAGTCTGGAATGGTGGAGTTCGCAGAACAGCACAACGCCAGTATAATGCGGCAGCTGCTTGAAGGACTGAACTATTGCCATAAAAAGAATTTCCTTCATCGAGACATCAAATGTAGCAATATCCTCATGAATAACAGGTATGAAATCTTTTGGTTCTCTTACCCTCAATTGATTTCCATCTCTTATTTGACAGGTTCATAGTTGTTATCGGTATTTTGTTATGTCTTAAACAAGAAGGCAGTGGGTAAGGAGTTGCCCCTTCCCATACTGAGGCAGTTATGCCTGCGACGCCTTGAGGATATCTCTGAAGCTGAATGACATCTCTTGCCCAATTGGAAACTGTCCATGTTCGTTACACTCCTGGGGCTTTCAAGAAATATGGAAGGGGGGTTAACTATTCAATTTTTAGCGGTATTGTTTCAAAGTTTGGCCTAAGGGGGCAGTGCAAGAGAAAGGGGCGTCAGATCAGTCAAGATTAGAGCTTGAGTTGTTCGTTACCAGGCCCTGTTAACAAGTTCCAAGGAAGCTGTGAAATGAGTAGCTTCCAAGGGCTGGTAAGATTATGCCTTCAGCACCCAGAGGATATACCCGAAGCTAAAAGACGTCAGGTTCATACCCAGGAGTATCAGTTTTAACAATCAAGAAACATCCATAGTCATCACATATTACAGATGTTGGGATCGTAAGATTGATTCCCTTATTTCGAATGTAGTTGAATGCAACGCAGTTGTCCAGATTTTTATTCCACAGAACACCATTACCAGCAAATGGCCCCAAAGCAAATAGACTCAGTAGAATCTTTGAGAATCTTGATCTTGAGTATCTTATCAGATATCGCCCATTAAATAACATGTTCATGTGTTGCCCTTCAATCTTTTGATTGATCAAATCAAAGTTTCCAATTCCTCAAATTTGTTGTTGAAAAATGTCATATTTAGGGAACTTCTGAAACGGGCGCTCGAGATATCTTTCTTTAGTAGTCCCCTCTTATCATCTAGGTTTTCAGGGATCCTGATTCGTTATGATCTACCATTCGTTTTGCAGCATTTCTTGAAGAGTTCGTGTTACTGTTCTGTGAAATTCAATACCTCTGTAATTGCATCAAGTCGGTATTGCAGAGGCGAGGTGAAGCTTGCTGATTTTGGACTGGCACGGTTATACAACGCTGAAGACCGGCAGCGGCCCTACACTAACAAAGTAATCACGCTCTGGTACCGTCCTCCAGAACTGCTGTTAGGAGAGGAACGCTATGGTCCTGCCATTGACGTCTGGTCGTGTGGCTGCATCCTGGGCGAACTTTTCCTGAAGAAGCCTCTATTCCCGGTAAATTCCTCATCCATTGAATTAATTTTTTCTCTGAAATAATAAAAGTATCCCAACAACAAAAGGGAAAGATTGAATGGCAGAATGTCCATTTTTCCTATCCCGCCAAGTTTCACGGAAACTTTGGTATCCTGTCTTGAAAATATTGAAGTTTTTCCCCTAACCTCAGTTGATTTATAGTTTGTATAATTTTGAATTCTTTGACCTTAACAACATGTTAATTTCATTGGATTTTTCAATGTTCTTCCAATCTTCTCATGTACCATTATTTTGTTTTAATTTGTGTTGAAGGCTTGTTTAGCGACCTTCTCCCTTTGAATACTAACAAAAATCAATAGAGTCTTGTGCTTGTCTTTATTTTAATCCTCGGAAAAAGTGGGCCTTTGTTCCAGTGATTGCAATATGTTTACCCCATAACTTAAGCTTTGGAGCAAAGGAATAAGCCTCAAATATCACTGTCTGCATTTTTTGAAAGGTCATCAAGTTCGAGTGCATATTTCCTCATAATTTGAAATATTGATGAATTTTATGGGCGTGCAATGTGGTAGTGTTTGTCGTATTTATGGAACATAATGATTAGGGTAGATCTATGCATACAATCGAGCTGTTGTTTTAGTGATGTCGCTTTCTCTAAAAACCAATTCATTGTTACTTCTCAAAATACCTTAATCTCGTTTGCAACTTGATGATTTTTCCGTTACCTCCTTACCAAGGCATAAAGCTAATGAGGTAAATAAGTGATTTTTAATTATAAATATATTTTTTAAAGTAAGCTAGAGGCCAATTAAGAATATTGACTTCATCATATCACGGGAAAAGACCCGTTTAATCAGTCTGGAGCTGAACGAATTTCGGAGACTTGAATTGGATTGTGATTCATGATGTATTAAGCCGCAGTGGCAACCCTGTCTACGGATTTGTAAATTCCTAGGCTGCCCTGCGAATATTTCGTAGATTACCATAATGAACTTTCAAAAGTCACTGTTTTGTTGTCTCGACTGGATATCTTAAATAAGGACAATATAGAACTCCCCGATAAGATACTCGTTTTATGAAGAATAATAGAAAAGGTGGTGGTCATCTGGGCCCCAAAATTTCTAGGTTTAACTCCAAAGTATATGGTGTTGATCCCTCTTTAAGAAGTTTATGTTAAAATGCCAAATATTTTCGATTGTTCTCAAATTTCCTCCTGTTTTATATAGAGGATTAAAACTCGTTTAAACTGGATAAAAGTTGTATTCTAATCTTCTGGAAGAGATGGAAAAACTTGAATGCTCTACCACATGCATATGACTAAGTGATTCTCTTTCCCGCAGAACCCTAACGAGATGATGCAGTTGGAAATTATTTCACGGCTGTGTGGAACACCTACGCCTGCAGTGTGGCCTACTGTGATACAATTGCCCCTTTGGAACATGCTCAAGGCGAAAAAAGTCCACAGAAGAAGGCTGAGAGAAGAATTTGCCTTCATGCCTGCCTCCGCGCTTGATCTCCTCGATCGAATGCTTGAGCTGGATCCCAACAAGAGGATAACTGCTGAAAGTGCTCTCAAATCGTCCTGGCTCAAGAATGTAGTTCCTGAGAAGTGAGTAGCCCATTATTCACTATCTAATATGCTGTTTTTTCTATAATGAATCACACTATTGCTTTATTCCAATAATCTGATATTCGGACTTTCATTTTTTGAAAGTATATTGTGTCAAAGTTAAAGTAGTGGTTCTATGGAAGTCCCAGTGAGTTCTCCGTCAAGATCTAGAGTTTTTAATTTTCTCTTAATTTTAGTTTAAAAACTGTCTAAACTTGGTTGGATATTTGTATGACTACCGATATTTGTGGTATCGATCATTTGTTTTACATGCAGTGTTAGAAAATCACTATTTGGACTTTCCACCTTTTAACTAAGTAGGTGTTGGATGAAAATCATTATAGTCTTGAATATCAATTCAAGCCTTAATAACAGTGGACTTACACCCATTTGATACTAGCCGTTTTTATGGATACATCTCACCTGATGTTGTGTCTATTTATGATTCTGATGGGAAATTAAAAACCAAGATGTGGAGTTTTCCTCTTTGATTCTTTGATAATATTGGGGAGAATAATTCTTGGTACATGGACAAGGACCGTCCAACTTTATCTTGAACTCTGTTATATGAGATGATAGTTATTTTAGTTGTGATGGCAAAGTCGATTTATGAATACCCATTTGATACTAGTAGTTTGTTGGATACATCTCCTGGTGTTAATCTTCCTTGAATCGGATGGGAAATTAAAAACCAAGATGTGGAGTTTTCCTCTTTGATTCGTTGATAATATTGGGGAGAATAATTCTTGGTACATGGACAAGGACCGTCCAACTGGATCTTAAGCTCTGTAATGTGAGATGAAAGTTATTTTAGTTGTAATGAAAAAATTCGATTTATGAACACCCATTTGACACTAGTATTTTAATTGGATACATCTCCTGGTGTTATTCATTCCTTGATTCTGATGGGAAATTAAAAACCAAGATGTGGAGTTTTCCTCTTTGATTCATTGATAATATTGGGGAGAATAATTCTTGGTACATGGACAAGGACCGTCCACTGGATGAGAGATGAAAGTTATTTTAGTTGTAATGACAAAGTCGATTTATGAACACCCATTTGATACTAGTAGTTTGATTGGGTACATCTGGTGTTATTCATTCCTTGATTCTGATGGGAAATTAAAAAACCAAGATGTGGAGTTTTCCTCTTTGATTCGTTGATGATATTGGGGAGAATAATTCTTGGTACATGGACAAGGACCGTCCAACTGGATCTTAACGAGATGATCTCACTGTAATGTGAGATGAAAGTTATTCTAGTTGTAATGACAAAGTCGATTTATGAACACCCATTTGACACTAGTATTTTAATTGGATACATCTCCTGGTGTTATTCATTCCTTGATTCTGATGGGAAATTAAAAACCAAGATGTGGAGTTTTCCTCTTTGATTCATTGATGATATTGGGGAGAAAAATTCTTGGTACATGGACAAGGACCGTCCAACTTTATCTTAAGCTCTGTTATATGAGATGATAGTTATTTTAGTTGTAATGACAAGGTAGATTTATGAACACCCATTTGACACTAGTATTTTAATTGGATACATCTCCTGGTGTTATTCATTCCTTGATTCTGATGGGAAATTAAAAACCAAGATGTGGAGTTTTCCTCTTTGATTCTTTGATAATATTGTGGAGAATAATTCTTGGTACATGAACAAACAACTGGATGTTTTGATCTGCAAAAAGAGATGAAAGTTATTTTCGTTGCAATGACTAAGTCGATTTATGAACACCCATTTGAAACTAGTAATTTTCTTGGATACATCTCACCTGGTGTTGTCCATTCCTTTATTCATATGGGAAATAAATAAACCAAGATGTGGAGTTTTCCTCTTTGATTCATTGATAACATTGGGGAGAATAATTCTTGGTACATGGATACAAACGTTGAACTCTTACGTTCACGTTTAACGAATTAAAACACGAGAAGTGTTGGATATGATCAAATGATTTCTTTATGCTTATTAATATGAGTGAAAAAATTGTACTCCTACCTGTGTTTCAATAGTAATGATTGATCAATATTCTTTAACTTCAAGCTTCTTAGGCCGGGTATACACGTGCAGGTTTGCTTGCAGGTGAACCTGAACAGTTGTACCTGCGCAGGTTGGCAAACCTGAGTATGTGTGGGGCAAACCTGACGCCTGCGCAGGTTTCAGCTCAGTTTTCATCCGCCGGTGTCTCAATCGCCACCTTGTTTCCTCTTCTGGATTTTCTTCTTCTTTTCTTTGCAATTTTTCAATTATTCTGAGTGGAATGGCGTCGAGGCAGCGTCACCAAGTGGTGGAAGAATTTATAGTTTATATTTATATTTATTTTTTTTATTTATTTATAGTTTTTGTATTAACGGGGACACCATGGCTAACAACATTTGGTACCCAGATTCACTCATTCTCAGGTAATTGCGAAAGTCTTCAGGTTCGTCTGACAACTCATTTAGTAAATTCACATGGGTAAATCGATTTCTCTTTAAAAGCCAACTTTTTGACCACTTTTTACGTTGCTTTTTCTTTTCCTCCTCATTTAACAGTAATACCAGTCTGATTAAGGCGACATCATCGTCCTGCATCATCGTGGAGCAAACTGAGACCTGTCGGTTTCATACCGGATCGTGTGTACGAGTGACGTTCTGTCAGGTTTACCTGACAGTTACACCTGTTCAGGTACACCTGCAGGCAAACCTGCACGTGTATACCCGGCCTTAGGGAAATTAAGTTAAGTGTCACTTAACCGTTAGTCGTACTTGTGCTGCCGTAAGAATATCTTATTATGTCGTTGTATGGTGATGAAGAGTTTTGAATCGAAGTTCATTTATGCACAGAATTATGTGGTATAATTTATTATAAAATCATGGGTGGTTACGCTGTCTGAAAACTTCATGCTTAATTTACGGCCAGTGATGATGATAGGCGTTTCTGACTATAACACGGAGAGTGTTTGCTGACTACATGACTCACCCTGGTCGCAATCCCTTCCCCCCTGTAATCTTGGCTTGCATACTCGATCGCCAGTTGCAAGGTGTAAGGCCAGAGGGACATAGTGTACATCACTTGAACGTAAAGCTCAGCAATTTAGTGATATTGCATGAGAACGTGGTGAAGTACTACATTTTAATTTCTGAAGAGGGGATCTAGGGTGTAGGAAGTATCACTCCTGTGTAAAAGATGTCAATCTTTAGTAATCTGAGGCCGATTCTTTGTTTTTTTTTTCGGCAGAAAATAATGTCTATTACCGACAAGAATATAGAGGAGGTATAGATGTGGATCGCAATGCCACATTGCTCGCTCAAAATTAGATAATAATCGTGAGTGTGATGGTGAGAGGGCCCGTTGTTGGAAGATTTGAAATGTGGGACAGGTTCTGAAAGCTGTGCAACTTGGTATAATAAGTAATTTCGTGAGCATTATGTAAAAATGTTCCCAATTCTTCATTTACAAGGATTTACCTGAGGAAAAATAGATGTGGAACTGTAGGTCATAAAGGAGGACTTCATAGACCCATATCACACAAAATCTTAATCTATCGGACTACC
The DNA here is from genome assembly GCA_031894815.1 of Creontiades dilutus. Classification (NCBI taxonomy): domain Eukaryota; kingdom Metazoa; phylum Arthropoda; class Insecta; order Hemiptera; family Miridae; genus Creontiades; species Creontiades dilutus. The sequence goes on along the minus strand of JAVIWC010000733.1, from coordinate 43,540 downwards.
TTTCACCAAGTGTGATCCAGATTGAGAAGAATTACATTGTTTTCACTTAGTTCACCCTCAAGAATGAGGTTCCCTTAACATTCTGCAATCTTGCATTTATTGAAAACACTGAGATCGTTTGAACGAAAATCACATAAAATCAACACCCTGTAGACTTGCTGTTGCACGCACTGGGTGTTTGAGGGCACTAGTTGGTATGGTCCATGGCTAGATTTCAAAGATTTTCTTGTTCTGTTGAAATTCTGATGCTTGAGAACTTGGATGGTCCTTCTGAATTCTATTACCATAAAATGAAGCTATGTTTTCAGTCCGTTGAGAAACGCGTGGAATCAATCTAAATATCTCATTCTTTACTACACATTAGCTGCATGCTACGTCTGCTAATCATGATCTAGAAGAAGTGTCCTTTTCGGAACTGTAAGCTGAACGAATTGAATTGAATACAATTATTGATTAGCCTATTAGTGAATCTCAAATGTGGATACCAATATTACCTGTGATTTGAGAGTAATGATTGCTCAATAGTCATTATCTTCAAGCAGCTCAGGGAAATTAATCAACAGGTTTCACTTTACTGTTGAGCATGTGTTCATATGCTGACAGCTACAATAACCTGTCACATTAATGTCAACTGATGATTATTATCATCAAGACATTGTAGTTGTGTAGCCAATGATGATGTAAGACGCTTCTTACAATGACACTGACGGTGTTGACTGACTGCAATCTCTCAGAAAAAATGATTCTTTCAGGTTTCACTTTGTTGTTGATAATAATGTTGGTTAGCTGATAACTGCAAATAGTTGTGTTCGTACCATGTACTTCTTTTTACGTTTTTAGACTATTCTTAATAAGGAAATTTATGTTCGTTTTGGTGAGAAAAAATGATTTGTACGGAAAGGAATGAATCCTGGTTTAATAGCTACATGTAATGATGGTGAATAATAGGTCAAGTACCTGTGATTTGAGAGTAATGATTGCTTAATAGTCATTAACTTCAAGCAGCTCAGGGAAATTATTCTGCAGGTTTCACTTTACTGTTGAGCATGTATTGATATGCTGACAGCTACAATAACCTGTGACATCAATATAATTCTTATCACCTCGACGTTATGTTCTTTAGAATACTCAACAATATATCTGTAAAGATGATGGTAGGCGCTTTTGACAATAACTCAGTTGTGTCAAAAGATTCCATGAATCATTCCAGCTGCAATCCTTCAGAGCAATTATTCGTTCTGGTTTCACTTGTGCGTGCAATAATGGTGAATATTGGGTCAAGTACCTGTGATTTGAGAGTAATGATTGCTCAATAGTCATTGTCTTCAAGCAGCTCAGGGAAATTATTCTGCAGGTTTCACTTTACTGTTGAGCATGTTCATATGCTGACAGCTACAATAAACTGTAACATACATATTCTATAGTGTAATATTTATTATCACCTGGACATAACGTTCTGGAGAATACTTTGCAATGTGCCTGTTGTGTGGCGAAGATGATGATAGGAGCTTTTGACAATGACTCAGTTGTGTCAACAGATTCCATGCATCATTCCAGCTGCAATCCTTCAGAGCAATTATTCGTTCTGGTTTCACTTGTGCGTGCAATAATGGTGAATATTGGGTCAAGTACCTGTGATTTGAGAGTAATGATTGCTCAATAGTCATTGTCTTTGGGCAGCTCAGGGAAATAATTCAACAAGTTTCACTTTACTGTTGAGCATGTTCATATGCTGACAGCTACAATAACCTGTCACATTGACATTACCTTTTGATAGTTATTATCAAGAAATTATTGTATGCGGTAATATTTCATAATATATCTATTATGTGGCCAATGATGATGATAGGCGCTTCTGACAACGACGCAGACGGTGCTTGACTGACTGCAGCGAACCCTAGTCACAATCCCCTCCCCTCTGTAATCTTGCCTCGCGTACTCAAATCCATACGCAAGGCGTAAAGCCAGAGGGACATTGTGTATGTCACTTACATTCAGTATTTCTTGCAATAAAGCGGAATTGTATGAAATAATGGTGAAATACAACATTTCAATTTGTCAAGAGGGGAACCTAGGGTGTAGGAAGTTTCACCCCTGTGCCAAAGATGTCATTCTTTAGTAATCTGAGGCCACTATCTTTTCAATAAACAAACTGTAGAGGTTTTTAATAAATTCGTTGTTTATGAATATTGAGTGTAGAATTCAAATAATTTCTTGATGGCTCATTCTTACGATGTTTCATAATATATAAGAAACTCACGATTATTTGACAGTTCAAGTTTTATATTGAGAGGTTAGTATGCTCATCTAGTATTGTGTAAAAAGTAATTGCTTCTGTCACTTCCAGTCCTCCTAAAGACATCAGATGCTTTTTCGCCAAAATCTAAATTTCCACTGTAGTTTGCGTTTTTATTATGTAAAACTTTAATTCATGTGTGGATATTCATCTCCCTTCCTCCTTAACTACTCAGCACTCAGCTTCCCAAAGCTTGAGCATACACATTAATATTTAATTTGATTATCTCGTAGAACTCTGTCTAAAAATGATCTCTATCATCAATGTCCCTAAGTAATTGTCAATTTTCTGTAGTTTGAATGTTAACATTGTTTTGAAATGGCCCGCATTTCTTTGCAGAATGATGCCCCCTCAATTGCCAACTTGGCAAGACTGTCACGAGCTTTGGAGCAAAAAGCAAAGACGTCAAATGAAGGAGCAAGCAGAAGTTCAGCAACTTCGCGTTGAGGATACTGGCGGGTGAGTTTCTCTCATAGTTATATATTCAGGCTTTCCATTCGATGGGCTTTTTTTATTTGCATGTACTATAGTTTTTCACATATACGTTGATGTATTTTATATATTTTTTTCGTTAACGGAATACCTCCATATTGTGTATTTATTATTATTTTGCATCCTCTACTTTTATTTCACTTTGTTTTCTTAAGTCCGAAGTTTTTAGTTTGTGTTGTATTAAGTAGCCCTATTGATTCCAGATCTCCTAGCAAACCAAGAAATGATCGAGTTGACAGGTATTTTGGTTTTATTGTTTTTATTTGGGTTTGGGAAAAAACGTGGGTATTAGACACATTCTTCACACACCATATTCAGCTTTGCTTGCTTTCATTGTTTTCATGTCTCATGTAGGACATACCGTATTTATCATCTTCGTCATCATATCATCTTACATTATGTATTATAATTATCAGGTGCGTGTGAAAAGGCTTACCTTCCAATTTTAGAGATAGTGTAAAGTGGGATGAAGCGGGACAATCACCCCTTGGTCTGCAAAACTCAACGCCTTTTAGGTGAACTGAAATTGTATGTTCATTATTACTAAACGACGCTTGCAAGTTTCAACTGAGTTAAAAAATAAATTAATTAAAAATTGAAAAAGAGTGAAAATGCTCTAAAAATATCAGTCTTTGCAACTTAAACGGCTGTAAACATTTGTTAATGATATGAAGTTAACAAAATATGGTTATAATAATGATCAATAAAAGTGAATTGGTCGTTCATAATTTATTTATAAAACTTTTATTTGGATTTGTTGATTTTGGTAAGTGTTGGATTGTTACCAGAATTTTAGCATTCTATAATTTTTTGCGCCTTCTTATCTCTCTTTAATTTCTTTCTTCTTTGGCAAAAAAGGGTATCACTACCGCTGAAAGAAGGGAAGCTATAACTGAAGAATTCTTTCGAGTATTTATCAATAGTTTCGAGTGTAAAAGTGAATATTCCAAAGGAGGCTAGTCAAATATTTTTGTAAAGTTGCACAATTTTCAAAAACACAAAATGTCGCCCCACTTCACCCCACTTCGCAGTATCCACTTAATTCCAGCCAATAATTTAATGGGCTCCACTATGGTGAACTTGTTTTCAAAATGTGTATTCCGTTCTACCAGGGTTTGAAATACTCCATACTCAGTTTAATGTTTGCCTCATAGTTGGTTATTAACGTTAATAATAATATTCTTCATCCGAAATTCCCCATGATTTATGAACATGTGTTACCTTATGCGTGGGACTAAGTGAAATCATTCCGAGCGTATCACATATGTTTCGTTGTTTGCCTCACTAATTATTGGTATTGACTGCACTCGTGTCATTGGGTTTATTATTACAATTTGTACAGAAATAACCTGACCTGCATGACACTATTCCCGTTATCTTGTCTCGTTCTCATTATCTTGTCTAATTTTTTCTAAATTTATTAAGTTGTGAATTGAATTCTGAATTGATTCTACCTGCCTCGCAAAATCAATCTTTATACCTTGAGAAGGTGCTAATCGTTTTAGTAAGGTTTGTTTTCTTGTTTGTGACCATACTTTACCAAAATCGTCATAAATTCCCTTAATTTTCCCTAAGAATTCAAATTTGAGGATGCCGTTGGAAATATCATTAATTTTCCTGTCTCTTGAATGTCTGACAAAAAAAAATTGCTGCCCGAATGGAGTCGTGAAAATAGAGTCCTAGAAGTACTTTTTGTCAAAATTCCAAATTTATCCATTTTTAAACACCTTGTGATCCTATTAGTTTTCGTAGCAGGACTGTGCAGTTCTCCTGAAATCTAGGGCAAAAGGTCAGCTTTCTAACAGACTAAAACGATATGGGAAAAATGAGGTAAACGGCGGTTTTTACAGTAAAATCCACGCTTCTCCAAAATCGACTTCCTTAAAAGAATAGATTGATGTCGGATTTAATGTATTACAATTGCGTTTGGTTGAATTGTAACTCTCTTGAGTCCCCTCGCTCAGCACATAAGAGATTCTCAAGGCTGCTTAACATGTTAATTAATAAAATTCTATTCGATCAGAACTCAAGTGCCCTGTGATTCATTCCTTCCGACCGGGGAATAGGGCCTGCAAAATTGTTATTTGTTGAGAAACGAGGCCCTGGGGAGTCACTATTCCATTCTGCGAACAGTATACATTAAATCCGACGTCAAACTAATTTTTCTTTATGAAAGTAGATTTTGAGTGAGAAGCGTAGATTTCACTTGAAAACCCCTTGTTTTCCGCATCCTAACCTCAATATCTCTGAGAAATTCAATTGCTACAAAAAATTGATCAAGTCCATTAGAAAGCTGACTTTGGAGCAGATTTAGGAGACCTGCACAATCCTGTTACAAAACTAATAGGATTCCAAAGCGTTTGAAAAGTAGGTAATTTTGAAATTTTGACGAAATGCACTTTTAGAACTAAATTTGCATGCCTCAATTCGTCCTATAAAATTGTTGTCAATCATAGAAGAGATAGGATTTTGAACGATATCCTCAAATCTGTATTTTCAGTGCAAAGTAAGAGAGTTGTGACAATTTTAGTGAAGTCAAATCGAAAAAACGAAAAAATCTTGAAAATGAAAGACCTCGGAACTGAACCCTCTAAAAAAATCTCCAAGAATCACTTTTGGTCGGAAATGAGTAGTGAAACATGTGGGAGAGCGGTCGGATACGACTCGTGTGAGGGAAAATGTTCGAACTTGACTAACATTTGCAGGGGTTTGCGAATATTGTAATTTACGATTGAGCTAAGGCCTCTCTGGCCCACCTTTAACTTCAAATCTTACTGCAGGACAAAATTGATATTCCAAGTGGCATTTACCATATAGGTTGTTTGAAGTATTTAGCTACACAATGCCCACCCTCTTATACGTATACAGTACGTACAATAGGAAAAAGAAGTTGTAACTGTTCGTTGTGATATCTGTTTACAGTGTTAAACTACTTCAGAAATCGCTAAAAACTAGTTTTTTCAGTACAATAGGGAATTATCAATTTATGCCTGAGTCGTCTCAGATTCCTTACTGATGAATGTTACAGTTCTTCCAAAGCTCTGAAGATGGAAGCATCGAGCTTGAATTCTCGAAGAGGAGGCTACCATAACTCCATGGGACCCCCCATGGATTCCCCTCTCAACAATACTCCTCCGGTGCCAGTCCCTGTGAGGCAACTTAACCACACGAAACCTAGTCATGAAGATCTGTTGAACAAGCAGTTGTCCAGCCTGGCGCATAGTCTGGCCAACAAACATCCGATTCGAGTTCATCAACTCCTAGCTCTTCATGGTGATAAGGAGGTTAGTCTTGATGATTTGAACAGCTTATATTTGTCTGCTAAAACCTCCTCCAATGCAACCCAATTTTCCAGATGTTGCCTATGTTACCTTCGGAGATAAAGATGCCAAGTATTAAATACTCAATACTCCAAGTGTTGGAGCACCATTTCAGTTCAAGATACCATAAGGCTTAACCATACTACTTGTGATGTTGCCCAATTTTCATTTAATCACGACTTAACGTACACTGCTGAAGTGTAACTCGCCCAAGAATGGCTATTATACGAAAAGTATGTGTTATCATTATTGTTTCCAATGGATTTTCTTGGTATGGAAGTGTTAGACATACAAACGTCGAATCTAATCTACCTAGTGTTTTACCTAAGACTTAATGTTACAGAGTGATCCTGTTACGTATTCCTTGGTGGATACTTTAAGGAACGAGCTGCGAATTGCTGCTGCTAGGACGAATAACGGGAAATTGGACCCCAAGCAAATGGTCTTCTACCCTTTAGGTATGTTTATATAATTATTTTTTCGTAACTGTTTTCCATGTCATTCATATTGCTGCCATGTGGCAACACCGTTACACTTGCAACATGTTTAAAGATACAATAATGTGGTACATAGAAATAACAAGATGGAATTCTGTTGTCACTTTTAGTATTGACATTATTTTTATAAAATTGTATAAACAAATCAATTTTAGTGTAAAATGTAGCTGTTGTAATTTGTTACAAATGAGCAAGTCAGTCTTCAAAAGTGTTGTTTCTCAAGTAGATCTGTTTTTTTATAATTCGCATCAACAATAATCAGGGTTAAAGCATTAGGCCCTAGTCAATAATCGCAGCTAATTTACAGGAAGAATGGAAGGGTGACCTACTGATTGTTTCATACTACATTTCATATCTCCTATTCAAGTTCGTAAACATTGGATTGTGCATTAAAAATTTATCGGTAGCTTTGCAGGATTTGAACTCAAAGCTAATTTCAAGGGAAAGGAAAGGTCCTTATCTATGTGACGTATCTATACGAAGGGTGGGCATGTAAGGGCCGATCTTGGAAAATGCACCACATTTGAAGCATACCGCTGCTTAGTTAGATCAGATTCAGATAGAAGTTATAATTTTAAAACTGAATGTGACTACTCGAGTTGCATTACAATCGTGCGTTTGCTCCCCATTGGAACAAATCTGGAGTGTCGTCTTTACCTTGAGGACTGAAAGTGGATACTAGATAGAGTGGCAAGAGCCCTCGAGCATTATGGATACTGTATTACTCTAAAGCGGCCCACACACTGTCCAACTGTCGGCCGACAATTGGAGGTGGGGGGTGCCGAAAGACGACCCCCTCTCCGCACTCGCACCTGAGTTGGACGGTGTGTGGAAGGGACCCAACCGTCGGGCCCGTTGGATGACTAGAACCACCCGACATCAAGCGGTCGGGTTCCCCCCACCTTCAGTCCCGATTGTCGGCCGACGGTTGGATAGTGTGTGGGCCGCTTAATTATCTGCAGTCTACTGATCTGCGTAGGATCAGATATCTGGGAAATTGGTTATTCTATTTTGTCTAATTTAGATTTGTTGAATTTTTTTTTTCACAGCAGAAAACAACATGCCGTCTGGCATGCTGTTGGGGACAGGTGCAAATCGAAGCACACTGGCAACAGACCCCGTCCGAACCACGCTTGCCACTCTCATGTCCAGATTCAATCAGCCGGAGGCAGCGATGACGCTCCAGCCTTTAGGCAACACCTCCCACTACATCCCAAAACTTTAGCGCCAGCAAAAGCTCTCCGTAAACATCAATCGCCCCTTCTTTCGTGTACGGTAAGACTTCTTTGCTAGACCAGTTCAAGCTCGAACAAATTCTTCCCCCCGTACAACTACATTAAAAGAGTCCGTTGTTGGTGTTGGTGTTTTCTCATCATTTATTACATTATTATTTGAGATTTGTATTTATCGATATTGAATGTAAATATTTTTTCTGAAGTTGTACATACTACAAAAGAATAAATGCAGTTAATTGACAAAGGTTTGTCGATCTACTCAATAAGTTGATGTTTCGGAAGTCAAACCGTATAAAAAAATATATTCTCTCTCAAATTATAATGAAAGAAGAAATTTTAAATTGCTTAAAAGTCTCCTGTAGGCTGCGGTACTGGGTAACACGTACATTTTTCTTTGTACACCTTAGTGCTTTTTTGGTGTTAAACTTTAAGGAACTAAGAAAGAATTTGAAGTGATTGAAAATGCCTAGTGCGGTGTGAAATCCGGGATTTGAACAATGAAATGTATTCGAATATCTATCGTGTAAATAATTTGTAATCGCATTTTTATTTTTTTCATTTGCTTAAATTAGAGTCGTCATTTTGTTCCTGGGATTGTATTTCCCCCGTACCCCAACACAAGAGTCGTTTCCTTCTGGAATGTCTTCTCCAAATTCTGCACGTTGATTCTTGTTATATAACCGAGTTTTCTTAGAAAAGAATTGAGGATTTTTTAAGAAACAGGAACTCACGCGTTTTCGTAGTACAAAATAAAATATTCCTTCGGCAAGTTGAAAAAAATGGAGTAAGTATAATATTTATTGATATGATCAACTAGAGTGTTTTCTTTATTTGATTTGTTGGTTTCCCGCATTTTGTTTTTCCCTGTTTCCAACTCAATTAGTATTCTGAGTATTGGATCTGCGGAAAGGTATTTTGATTGCCGAGTCTATAGTTTCATATAATGAGAGGCATGTCAGTTCAGAAATGCTATTGAAAAGGTACAATTATGCAATTGAAGTGTATCTTACCTTTTTTCCCTAGTTGTATACATTTATTTGAATTATGACAAATCTAATTTTATTATACACATGAATAAAATAATGTACTGTAATTTGTGCTTTTATTTCACCCCCATACCCTTTGATAATATTGAGTGGAGAAGGATTGTTGTCAGATTGAGAGCTTTTTTTGACAATATCGTGTTTGTTTCAAGGTTTCCTTGCACGTCGTAATCATGCGTTATGAAGAAAATAGTGATGTGGATGGATTAGATTTGGAAAACATACTCAGTGATATGGAAATGCTATGGGAAGGTTCGTACGAGCGCGAGAGCCAGTCAAGTAGCGGGTAAAAATTCTTTCATAGTCATAAACATCATAGAATAAGTCATCTTTTTTACCTTGGTAGAGTTGTTTCAAAACCAAACGGGTTTTACTCTCCACTCGGAATCGTTCGGAAACTACCTGTTTTCTTAGCTCCTCTGGCATCTATCTCTGGTGAATACGAGAGAAAGAAATAACTCAACAGGTATTGTGATTCCAGAAGAAATATCACTTAATAAGCTCCATTGGGGTTTTCATGAAAATTTGAAGTTATCTCGAGAGACTGCGTATGCTGAGGTGTTTTTATGTTTCTCTACTAGCCCGTTCCACCTCAGAGAATCACAAATCAATCCAAATTCAATTCAGTCAGTTCCATGCTGCTTTTGAGTAATAAACTCTTGAGGCAGAATTTCTCTGAAACTGATATCAGAGTTTGCAATCTCATCTCAATTTCTTTGAAAATACATAAAACGGCTTACAAGCTTGCCAATAAAGAGATTAAGTCTTAATTTAGTAATTTTTTGTTATACTCTCGCAGCAAGTTCATCTAACTTCAAGAATCGATTCTAGTGATAATCTCAAACAAATGATGCCTCATGAAGTGTGCCTTTTTAGAATTTTCATTTGCGAGTTATTTCACATTCAAGATTTTTTCGTTCTTGTCACTGTAATGGCCATAACTTCCTTAAACTAGGTACTCTTCAAAATACATTTTGAGGTCACCGTTAGGGAGCATTACATTTCCCATCTTGAGGCAAAATAAGAACACTTCAACGTGACTTAAAAGTTAAATATCAGTCCAAAGATCAAATTGCAAGAACTTATGAATAAACAGAATTGATGAAGCAGCTATGAAAAGTGGAGCGTGACAATTCCCATGGAAACCGTGTATTCTTTGCTTTCATACCCCAGACATTTAAGAGGTACAACCCACTTCATTACTTCTTTTGGGTGCCACATCTTGACATTGTTACCGTAAGGGGCATCATTTCTTCTCTTTAGATCCTTGCAGCTTATCAAGACAACAAAGTCATTCCCTGCTTCCATGTAACATACTCGTAATGGGTTCCATCCACTTTATTTCTTCTGTCGGGTGACTGCGTAACTTGTCATTGTTACCTTGTAGTCCCAAAGAGGCATTTTATCTCATTTTGATGCGGTAGGTCAATTTAAGAGAATTTGATCTCTGTTATCTTAGCCAGCATATCCAACCAGAGGCTTGAGCTCTACCGATGTTTAAGGAGAGATCTGAGTTGTATACGGGCTAAAGGTATATTGATGAGTAGACAATGAGCTTGTAATAGAACTACGGGCTTACACTGAATTTACAATAGTGAAACCAGTAATTCTTTATGGGGCACCGGTGTGAAGGATGAAAGTGAAACATGAATGCTTGAGATGAACTAGTAAAATACAGAGACTGATCTGTATTTTAAGCGGTCCCAGTGCCTGGATGACCATCTTTTGGAGTGTACCGTCCCTACAGCTGGTGGTGGATACCTCAGAATGGAAGGCAATCGATTCCATTGGGCATGCAAAGGTTTAATGGAGTAGACAATTCTCTACGTGAGAAGCGATCAAAACTGCTGTGGTTTGTAACTTTGGGAAGTCCTTCAAAGAGAAAGTTACTTGGAGGGAATATGGATAGGAGCCAGGCCCCCCGCCAAGTATACCGCGGTATATAACCAGAACTGTTTGCTATAAAAGAATGTGTGGCAGAGATTCAAAGGCAAATTAAGAGGGAGGCATGTACCAGTTTTCTCGGATAGCTAGGTAGCCCTTAAACCTCAAATCCGGGAAGAAACGTTGAAATCAAGAGCAATAGTCCTACCTTTGGTTCATGCTCAAAGACTACAACATTAGACACGAGCAGCATTTACATTGATCAGGCACTTTCACTCTGTAGGTTCCTAAATTCTCCCATATTCACTCATTGTAGTGCAAGATGACAAGGAAATGTTTGATTTATTCATAGATCCAGTTTGTTCCATATCAAGGGAGTGATTTCATGGGGAGAGAAACTTTGATTCCCTAAGGTTAAGTTGAGGGTTGCATGACTGATCACCTACAGCAATTCTTCTACTTCTTTGTATGAAATCACTCGATTTTCAAATCAAACAGAGCTAACACAAACGAATGTATGCTCCTATCACTTTTTTACAAACGACAAAGAATTCTATAAATTTATATTTGTCTCTGACTTGACTCAGGTCACGTCAGATCAGTAGGAACGTAACTACAAGAAACTAAATTGTGGAACTGAGCGACACACGCCTTACATTCAACCATGCCCTAAAGTGTTCAGTATGAGCAGGTTAGGTTTCAGTCGTAATTCCTGAGTTTTGATCCACAACAAACTGCCATGATGGTTGGATGCTTACATTGAAGACTAGGTTCCAGTGATGTTTTTTCTGATAACTTTTTCTTTACACGTGTTTGGCTGGAATCAGTTCACTGATTCGGTTCATTGGACTGAATTTTTACTTGTTCTTTGCATGACCCACAAAAAGGTGCTCAGTCTGTCAGTTTATTTGGACCTATGGTAGAGCATGGACCCCATGAACAAATCAAAACAATTGTACCTATGAGAATTATGTTTCTCAAATATTTGGGATATTTCATTAAAAGTGAATTTCAATATGGAGCTTTGAGCAGGGATTGGAGAGTTCACTGCCATTGGGATTGTGCAGTACTTCGACTTCCTGGGACTTCCTGTTTTGGTATCTGGAAAAATATCTCGTTTCTTACAAAAAATTGTGGTGGTTCGCTGATCCTTGAGGCGGGATACGTCAACAATTTTCGCCCAAAGAGGTGCAAGAAAGTCATGCAGATGACAGGAAACCACCTGTACCTCAAGAAGCAGTAGGTCAACAGTCCATACTATTGCCTGTTGATGAAACATCGCCTGTCAGATGAATCTTACTTCTGTGTTTGATAATTCTACATAGGGAGTGATTTTCAGTCGAAAGTGCAAGCATACGATGATTTCTATGTGAGAGCCTGGAACTCTGGTACTGTGGTGAACACGACGATTTTGTAAAGAGGTTCTTGGATGTAACGGCCAGATAAAGTAAACCAGTATAAATACCAAAATGTGTTGATCAAAGCTTCTCAGGTTCAGAGCTTGCTGCAGGGGGTTACAGGAGGATGTAACTACGCTCACTGCTAAGTTCCACTCATATTGGCCTTTGATCTCTCAGTCTGAGTGGATTGCCTTGGAATGGGCAACCACAAGAGAAAGGGTATTTATAATATTTAAAGAAGCCACTACACTTCTCGTTTTATCCGTTACCCCCTTTAAGGCACTTGATGTAGCACCCAGTGCAAAGCAATTACTGAAGTTCGAAAAGAGAGAGAAAAAAAAAACGATCACAGCGAACAGGAACGCACAAGTTAACAAGTATTTAGTGGGATTTATCCACATCAGCACCATGTCATAAATATCAATACATCTCGGAGGCTGTCTCTGTTGCCATTGGGTTTTGTTTCGTCTGATTTCCAATTCAGGAATGAATTGTCACATAAGTACAAGTTAGCCTTACAGTCTCCCAAGAGCTAGCTATGGCTGTTATAGGTACTGTACTTACAACTCATGGTTGCCTCAAATGTACCAGAAAGGATGATTTGGCCTGGAGAGTAGTTACTGTTGAACTAATCACTGGAGCTTCACACCTTGTTGGGGATACTGCAGCCTGAGGCTGGTATAAAATGGCATTCTTTGTTATAAACTCGCACATTTAACGCCTCCTCATGCCAATTTCAACATTGTGAGACATTGCTCAGAGTAGGTAAAGCTTATGAATTGAAAAAGCTGATACAACGAAGCTCCAGAAGACATCATAGGATCCGAGGCTGAGCTCCGTCATAGGATCGCAAAGGACCATGAACTGGTTCAGGGGTAGAAGACAACGCCATCTTGCTTCTAAGGAAAAATTTTAATCAACTGCTAAACAATGGTTCTGGATTTGAGTATTCACATGTATTCTCTTATTCCTTCATATTCATGGCTACAAATATAGGTAATCAAGGAATGAGCAGCTATTTCAAACCACCTATTTCAACGTCAATGCTAAGGAAACTGTGTTAATTTTTGCACTCATAGATCCACTCTGATGATCTACAACATTCAATTACCAACACATATCAATGAACTGTCAAATTGTAGTACTGGGTGTTTCATACAGAATGCACTGATTTTGACTTCAATCTTTATTTAGAAAAATGGTACAAAAAAGTAAAAGATATTTCTTGATTTGTTAAAATGTCGCAAATGTTCTGTGTGGTGATCACCTGAAACAAACGGTGTGGGGGCCATTTTTAATTCAAAACCTTATTAATAACCTATTCGTTCACAAAGTGTAGAAGGTTTCCCCAAGGAGCATCACAAAATTAGAAGGTTTTCCAGCAGGCGTTTCCAAGGCAATATCAGTGGGGGTTAGGGCACCCTTCCCGAAATGCCGGAATCTAGTTGATGCAACAGCAGGACAATTACAGAGGATGTGTTCTGCTGTTTCCGCCTCTTTGCAGCAGAGCCGGCATTCTATTGTCCTGGCCTTACCCATTTTGTTTAGGTGGTACCTTAGGGGGCAGTGTCCAGTCAGAAGACCCACTAGTTTACGAAGGTCTTTGCGCCTCAATGATAGAAGGGCTTTTGCACGTTTCCTTGAAATAGAGAGGAACCGCTTGGCCTGCCTCTGCTTAGGAGTATTTTGCCAATATTCTGTGCGTGTTTTGTCCTCCCATTTCTGAACCTGTTGAGTCATATAACTCTTGGTAACCCCTAGTTGGGGTTCAGGTCCAATTGGATAGGACTCTGATCCCTTTTTAGCAAGGCGATCAGCTTCCTCATTGCTCTCTATTCCCTCATGACCCGGCACCCATAGTAGCATCAGTTTGTTGCCCCGGGCCGCAGCCTTGAGGGAGTTTAGGCAACTCCAAGTCAGCTTTGAAGTTAAGATAAATGTGTTCCCAAATCAGGAAATTATGTTGGGGGGCATTTTTATTGTTCAAAATTAAAGTAAATTTTAAAGAATTGGAGCATCGCTTATATTTTAATAGCCCTCGTAGTTTCTATAATTTTTATAGTTATGTTATTTTTAAGAATATCAATTCAAATATCAATTGAAACCAACCAAAGTATGATTTTTCCGATAGGTGAGTAGAATTCAACTTGAGGAGGGATGCACTTAATCGTACTTGAAATAAATCCATTCAATCTAAGGAACTAAATTTCTGACAACGTTTGTTTTAAGAATTGAGCATATTCAGTCCCGAAAAAATGTATTTCGGTACTTGTGTCATTTAGTCGGTTTTTCTGTTCCCAGATTTTGCTTGGTGCTGAGTCCTCCATCGTAGAACGAATTCTTTTTAGCTGCAGCGTTTTATTTATGGCTTCACTTCTCGCAATGACTGATGGTAGGTTGGAAATGGATATCTTCAGGAGTTGAAGTAGTTTTATTTTATCATTGTAATTAATTATACAAATGAAATGTAAATAATAAAATATAAATTCTTTTGTCTTCGTGATTTTCTTGTAGATATGTGCGTGTTCTTGAGTCATTTTGTTGTATAATTAATTGTTTGATTATTCATTATAGCCTTGGATGTGATTATTTTATAAAACTTGGCCATTTTAAGGTTAACCAATCACAAATTAAAATCATGCACACATTTCAATATTGAAAATCAATAGAGTTGTGGTAATGAGACCTAAAAATTTACACAACTGAATGATAGACTCCCTTCATCCTTGCTGACAATTAACCGGAGAGAGGTTGTTAGTTGGAAATCCTTCCCCACTCTTTGGCAGTGGTGCCACCCACTTAAAAACCCGTCAGTCTTGCTCGAAATTCCCTTTTTTTTTGCTTCCCTTAGAGGGGCAAAAACCATTGACAGGCGGTAATGATGAATTTTATTTCAAATGAGTTTCAAGGCATTGTATTTACGTTAGAACACAAGTGATTCCATTTCCTTAAAGGCTGAACTACGTTTTTCAAGTCTTACAAGATATTTCAACAAAAAATGCATGCCCCATATTTCAGGAAAAAATGTAATGAATGGAAATGAGATCCTTACAGGTAGTCTTAATGATAAATTTGGCTTTTAACGTCAAATAAAAAATAGTTTAAGAATAGAAACATACTTAATTGACCATGATTATTGTGCACATTGGTATTAAAAATATGTTGAAAGTAGAAATGCAGCATAAGATCTCATATATCTGAAGGAATTCTAAAATAACAGAACGTTTACACTTTTTTTTATAATCGCCCACATGCTTCCAAAATTTGTTTGAAATATGTATTCTGTAATTTTTTACGTACGTTATTTGTTCTTTGCAT
The DNA here is from genome assembly GCA_031894815.1 of Creontiades dilutus. NCBI lineage: Eukaryota > Metazoa > Arthropoda > Insecta > Hemiptera > Miridae > Creontiades > Creontiades dilutus. The sequence goes on along the minus strand of JAVIWC010000733.1, from coordinate 28,055 downwards.
TCCGTTTTACACCTTCAAATCTCTGGAATTCAATCGATGTGAAGTATGAAAACGTCTATCACTGGCGTTTCTGTTTTGTCTATCATTTCCACCTCCTCAAAAAATGCGTAAAAATGGAATTTTTCCCAAATTAAGAATTTTTGAATTCAATTACTCCCGCAGTTCGTGGTACCAGTAGAAGCAGCGTTTACGGCTTTACAACATTTTTATTTGTCTAAAATCCATATGGTGAAAAACCATGACTTTTTAAAAGAACATTTTTGGAAAAAAAAAAAAAAGATCGAGGGAGCGATTTTAGGTTTAGATATATGTATGAGGTACATTCAGTAGCATACAATTTTCTATTAGAATCTCTCATAAAATAATTTTGTGGGCCTAGTTTGGTTATTATGCTCAATGTGCTCTGGGCCACAGTGTTGCACTATCCAGGTCGGCCATCGGTTATTATTCAATTGAAGAATGTAACATGACGCCTTATTCAAGGTCATTAATAATATTTGCTCAAACTTGGACGCTGGCAAAAAAGTTACTTTAACGTGGCTAAGGTTTTGAACACTATATCCAGCCCTGTAGACAGGAGGGAGGCACTGGACCCGATGCCCCTGGGCCCTGTTGTGAATGGTGTATTTCCACTCACAAATCCTAAACCTTACATCTATGCATATTTAAATGATCTAATTGTGTTACATTACTATTATAATTGTGTTACTGTTCTAATTTCATATCATTCCATGAATTATTACTTGGTTCTATGCCCCAGCTCATGAGGTGTACTTTAGGAAGAATAGTATCTGTGTGTGTGTAGTATATCCATTCTGCTGGAAGCACCATCAAGCTATCCTGGTGAAGCTCTGCCCTATACAGCCTACACCTTGTCCCCAAAATCCCGCCCCTGTCAACCAGACAGGGTGTGCTTGATGGGTTCTGAAAAGCTGGAGGAATATCAACAGCTACAGCATGAGTTACTCTGAGACTAGCTGGAAGAGTATCAACAGCTATTAGGTACAATGAATTTACCATGGAGGACTACCCACAGTTACTGAATGTAAATAACTCTGTACTCACGATGGATGATTATCGACATTCCTGAGTAACTGAATTGTTATGAGCTGGGGATGTAAGGCAGAACCTGAAACAAACTTACCACTGACAGCTTACTTGGTGCATACGCTCAACTCCCAACTATCGCGTTTGTAAGACCAAACTGAACTGAACTTCTCTCCTAGCACTCTTGCTTCCTCCAGTAGACCAGTAGCGTTACCACAGAAAATAGAACAAACCAGAAGCGGAAGAGGCACTGGCTGGCAGTGAGGAGAATGGCACCATCCTGCCCGACTCGACCCCCACTCCTTTACCCCCTAGTTGGTCCCCTCAAGTTATCCTCTGCCACTCTGTTGACCAAGATTTTCCTTCGTTTAAGAGCAAATATGAATAATGCAACACTTATGTTTAGTAATAACTGGCATAATTACACTTTAGGATATTACATTGTTGTGTCTAATACAGAGTACAACTAAATACAAAACAAAATTGAAGTTATTGTCCTTTTAATAGAACGATTTTGTAATTTATTTGCTCGTATGTGTGCAGATCTTCATTGAGGGTTTTCAAATGGTGGTGCATTCTAATTTTCAAGTACAGCTGCCCAATTGCTTTAATGAGTGATGCGTAATGTGCTTCTTCTTCTGAAAAATGAGCAGTATTATAAAAAAATTTGTTCCCAATTCACTGATTTAAAAAAGGACAGTAAATGCTGCCTAGTCCGCTGTTAATTCTTTTCTGGTCTGTTTGCACGTAAATTTTTTTTTCAACAATCATAGGTACAAATATTAATAACATGTTTATCTGGCATAACTAATCCTGTGCAGTCCTTTACTGCTACAGATCTTGCCTGTTGCTGAGGGGTTTTGGAGTGGGGATGGAATCTGGCAGGCGGTGCCGGCCACCTCCTGACGCCTGCCGCTTCTAGTTTATTTATTCTTTTTTCTGTGAGCGCTACCTAGGCTTACTTTGGTTAGGAGGGGGCAAGTCCCATCCTTGGTGTGGTCATCGTTCACGGCAGGCTTGACCTTCTTAAGGGGCCCTGGATTTTCTGTCGTTTGAAGTTTTAGAAGGTTCCGTTCAATTTTAATTTGGTTTGGACTTATTTATACAGAATTAATGAATATATATACACACACAGCTGTAGAACTCAATCATTCTCAATTTTCCACAATGGTTACAGTACTTTGTACAGGTTTTTTCTTTTTTAAGGGGGTCGGAATTTTGCCCTGGGCCCGGATTCTCTTTCCATAGCCCTGACTATATCAAAAGCAAAAATTGTTGAAGTTATAATTATGTAGGTACCTACGATGAGTTATAATTAATTTGTTCAGTTAACTGTTAAGCGTCAGGTACTTTTTTTCTTTAATTATAATGAATTTCTTATGTGGAGTTTGTTGTTTATATTGAACCTACGACCTACTCAGTTTTTTGCCCACCTTATTGATACAATCGATTACTAAAGCCCCGATTAATCGGTGAATCGATTAGTCCAGATGAAATAATCGTTGAGACCATTAATCAATTAGTCGATACCCATCCCAAGTAAAAATTGGGATGAACGGAACAACATAACGAGGCAATAATACGGAATGGTTTCACGATACCGAGTTATAAGCTTGTTACAAATGCGTTGCAGCTTTCAGGACTCCTTAGCTTAAGCAACTGAGTCAGAATGAGTGTAGAAATTAGAATCCTTGATTGGAATGAATTGTTCTTGACTTAGTATTCCAATGGAACGACTTTTCTCATCACTAATCTAGATTAATAACTACCTCATTAAATAGTTTAAATCTAGAAAATGCAAGAAGAACAATTAAACTTCACAACCTTAAGAAACTAACGTAAAACACTCATATTTACGTTATTGTTCTGACGATGGACCTTACACGTTGCAAGTAACATCACAACCACCACCCCATCACTCTTATCAGTGATTAGATATTACGTTGTTTGTTGACGTTATTGCGCGCTGTACTAGATCTACTGTTATAGATGTTTTCACTTCATATTGTTTTTGTCAAAGGCTTATTATAGTCATTAAGTATTAATTATTCTGAACGGTCGTTCAGAGAACGAGTGTCGTTCATTTCCAATCATTACGATGACCACGTCGGAGAATCGTTGGAGTCAAGATGAGCTGAAAGAAGCATGGAGCCAAATGTTCAACTATTCGTTCTACCAAAACCATTATGATGATCTAGACTTGCAGTGTATTTTGATGTTGCTCGAAGGAAGTTTAAGTCATGTAAAAAGTAGGTTCCTATATTCAACTGTACAATATATTCCAGTGTACGGACTAAGTCACTAGCGACGATGTTATGGAAACCCATTTGAATAAAAACGGAGTAAAATAGAACGTTGTCTATATTTCCACGAAAATAATGAGTACACATATCATCAGTAAGGAACATGAACTGAAAGTATATCACAGATAACACATCCTATATTGGCCCAGGTGAAAGGAGATTGAATCCTATTGGCTCAGGGAAGTGAAAGGAACGGGGGAGGACCAATCAAAGCCACTCAAGGTTTACAAAGTGAAAGGGGCACAAACATTAACATTACAGAGAAGTGGGCCAAACCTACTGCAAAAATGAAATCACCAACGGTGAAATATTTTGAGGAATAACTTCATTTAAACATTTTCCTGACCTATCACTCTTAACAATTTCGAATTTTTCTAGCACATCCAACATACCCCCCTTGGGCAAAACTGCGGAAATTTACATATTGCTTGTTTTTCAGATCGAAAATAAAGCTGTGATGACTTGCAAAGGCAGAATCACCTTTGTTGTCCCTGAAATCCTTTTCATGCTCTTTTATTCGTTCCCTAAATTTCCTACCAGTTTGACCATAGTATTCAAGCCCACATGGACATTTTTGTTTATAAACCCCACTTTTATCCTGAACGTTAATTTTATCGTTAACCAAACCCAAAGAAGCTTTAAGATTATTTTTATTCTTGAACCCAACATTGAAACCTCTGGATGACAGAATTTTACCAATTTTATCTGAAATTTCCCCATAATAAGTTATACTAATCCACTTTTTCTCTTCCAACTCAATTTCTCTCACTAAACTACACATTAGTTCATGTTTGTTACTGATGATGAGCTAACCGTCGAAATCAAGTTAACTATGTTCTCATTATTTTCGTGAAAATATTGACAACGTTCTATTTTACTCCGTTTTTCTTATTCCAGGGTAGTTAAGAGTTATAACGAATTGTAAAAATACAACAATGCCCCACTCTTAAAAGTGTTTGGTAACTATATTCCTGTATAAATAGTTCTTACTTTCAATTATGCTTTTCAGAGCTGGGCATGGCGTATTCTGCGTTGAAAGCATCACAAAAGGAAACGGTGATAGAGTTGGAAAAGAAAACCAACGAATTTTGGGACATGAAAAAGGAGATGGAAAGGTTTGTATTCTTCCTGACAAACTTGTTATTGTAATGTTTAGATCTAAAATGCAGAAATTTCTTGAACATGATCAGTAGAAAGTGCGTATTGTAAATGTCGTAAGTTTCCTCAATTAAAGGCCAGGTGTAATGTTCTCTGTTTAAACAGGCCACCAGTTGAACAATGTTCAATAATTATTGCAATTATTGCAGAACGGCCTATATTCGTTGGCTTGCTGTGCAGTCTCTAACAATGGTACTTAGTGATGCAACAGTGTAAAAAGTGATTTTATTTAATCGGCTTTAACCAAGTCTGCGCGTGGGTTTATTTCACGTTGTGACCTCGATAGTCACCAATCCTAGATTTAAACTAAAGGTGGATTCACACTCGAGGAGCGTCAGATCAGAGTCACGTCAACGGGTCACCCATAATCGCAGCCAGGTCAGATCACGTTAGGGCAGGCCAGTCTATTCCACGCTGCAGCTGAAGTGGCACAATGTCCGAGAGGATAAAAAATTTGTATAAAATCGCTCTGCTAGTCGAGGAAGAGGAAGAAATGAGACCCTGAATGGAAAGGAAAAAGTGGGTGCATGAAATATTTTTGCTGAGGGGAGAAGATGGGGCATTTGCAAAGCTCTACCCACAACTTGTTGAAGTTTGTGCAATATTTTCTATTGTCCCATTGTGATTTCATGCATTTGCTCTCCCTCGTCAAAGAGAACATTGCGAAGAGGGACACCCATTTTAGAAGAGCAGAAATCGCTGTTCTCAAACGTACTCAATCAACTTTTCGTCATCCATAAGAAATTAATAATAATAAAGAACGATGTGCAACGAAATCAGCAAATCAGAACTGAAGTGGTGAGAAAGAGTGACCAACCACGAAGAAACTCAGCTGAGAGATGAGATTTGACTGTTCACAACATTTTGACACACAGAACATTTTCCGTTCAGTCAGGCTGGGCAACCTGATGGGAAGTGACTGGACGAAGATTTGATCTTGACTGTACTGCGCCCGTGAGTGGGAATCAAGCAGGGTTTAGATCCATCCGGATAGTTTGGAAATACGGATAGGGGAAGCTAGTAAAAAGCAGTGGAGGGGATGGAGGGGAATCGGCTGAACACAAGCCAACAACTCGTTTCCCACGCTTCCTCCAACAGCTGTTTCGGTTCCTGACGCCATTCTGGATGCGCAGTAGTGAACTGCGCCATCCGGTACGAAAAATATTCGAAAAATCTGATGCGTACAGTTTGCTCCAAAACTGCCTGTCTGAAAAAAATGTTCCCTCTCCCCAGCTGGTGTCCAACCAATCAGCTTCTCGTATTCACTTTCTGGAAAGCTTGCCGGATGGATGTGAATCCAGCTTCACCCTGTATGGTTTATTGTCTCCAAACGTGATTTGACGTTCCCGATACAGCAAGTGTGAATCCACCTTAAAAGAATGGACGCAATAACTAATAAAATGAAGTCTGCTAGCGGAAGAGAATTTGTGGGGATTCAATTATCAGCAAGTTGGACAAAAACTAGAGAAAAGGCTACCCTTAGAAGAATATACGAGAACCTCCAAAAAGGTGTGTTCATTTTGCGATTTGTTGATTCAGGGCTGATGTTCAATCAAGATTAGACAATTATCTGGTTTCAGTTGTGAAGCAGAAGTGAAGTGATGAGAAATTTTTTGATTACTTTTTTAAAATCCATTTATTTTACTTTAAAATCCATGGGAAACAGTAAAAAAATGGTATGCAGTTTTTTGGTTGCTGACCTGTGTTATCAGTATCATGGTGCACCCTAAATCCTCACTGGCGCAGTCACATGGCAACCATTTGAAACTAAAGAATCTATGGGTCATTACGAAAACTGGTGGGGTCCACTATAAGGCTGAGAAACAACATTTTGATATCCATCTATTCTTCTGGATTACTGCATTTTTTCTCTAATTTAGTTATTTATTTTTTATTTATTTATTGATTTTTTTCCACAATGTCCACTTCAGTACATATCATACCACAAATTTCAGTGAAATAAATACGTATCTAAATGTGTAATTTTTCATGGTTTCTATACCAACTTATGATCTTACAGAATAAGCAAGCCCTGTGTAAAGTGCGGGACTTTAGAAGAAGCTCTCGTTGAAGCTAGAAGACGAGCTAAGGAGGCCAAAGCCCGTATGGATTCTATTGGTATGGTAGTTCAAAATTGAAATTGAAATTTAATTTTTAAATTTACTTACTGTTTACTTCTTTTTAATTTTTTGTAGCTAACATTTTGAGGCTAGGAGATCAATTAGAATCTTCATCCTATGGAAAACGCAATGCGGCTCTTGACCTGGTATCCCAAATGATACTGGGCTCTTCCCCTCCTTCTAAGAGAAAAAAAGCTGAATTAGTAAGTTCAATAAATAACATCCTCCTCTATTCAATCTTAACTAAGGGTCTTATACATTAACTCGTTGAATGGATATTTTCTCAAATCTCTTTCGCTAACATCTTAAAATGTCTCAATTTATTTCAGACGTTTGTCTCTGTTTTCAGATTACACCTGAAAAGCTTGATGTGCTGGCTTGTGACACAGTGGACGTATTGGCTGAAAAGAAGTCTGTTGGAAATGAAATCATACCAGCATCACTGCAGTTGTCTCCCCCAAAGCCTTCTGGTTCTTCCAAGTCCCCCAGAAGCAACGTAATACTTATTTTCTTTGCTTTCTTTGTTTTTCATGGATGGGAATGTGATGATAGAAGGTTTTTGTGATGATCCATACGGCGCAGATGGATGCCTTTCCGAAGGCTCGTAGCTTCTTCCAATTTCGTTTTTGATGACTTTTAAGTTGCAACTGTTTGAAAGTGGGTGAATCATACAGGGCAGCTTGTACTATCCACTACTATAGAATAAAACTTACTTTCCATCTGAGCCTTAAATTGATTTTCCTCGTCCCTGATCTTCTACTGTAATTTTTGTACGGCTGTTTTCATAGGTTCACACAGTTATGCGCAGTCCAGTCATCAACGTTAATTTCAACCCAGCTAACCACTCTCACCGATCAATGTCAAAGAGCGGTCATCCTTCTCCATCTTCATCTCAATCAAAGAATACAATGAAGTCGGTAAAAAAGAATTTATCAGCAGACTTGGAGCAACAGAAACCGCAAAACACAATTGAAGCATCTCCAGTCAAGGCCTTAGTTTTTGACCTGAAAGAAGGGCCTCCTCCCCTCGATGAAAGTCTACAAAAATACGTCAAGAAAAGCACGGGCAAGTTGTTGGACAACCTATGGTAAGTTATCTCCGTTAAATTTCTTATGAAATTTTGAATCAGAACTAGTGTAGTTCGACCAGGGAGCAGTAGTGGCTCCTGCCCTGAAACCCAGGGAGTGCACCAAGACCATGAGGGACAACCATGCTATCCTACGTATTTTTTTATGTGTTGCCGATGACGTACTGTGTATGGGTTACTGTTATTTGTGCTAAACATTTCGCTTAATTTTTTTATAGGTTCAGTGATGATGAAGACGAAAAAAGAGAAGTAACCAGAGCTGAATTTGATGATGAGAAAGAAGTAAAAGCAACTGAAGAAAGCCCTACACCTGCTGGAATAATCGCCGAAACTCCATGCTTCAAGCAGAAAAGGGCAGATTTTTGGTTGTTGAAAGAACAAAGAGGTCCTGGTGAAATATCAAAATCCTCAGGTCGGAAAATGAGACAGATGAAACTGAAATTAGGGTTTAAAGTGAGTAATAATGTGCAATATGATCTGCTTAGACTTGTAGAATGTAATAATGGTGGTATTTACTGGTGATATCATACATGGTATTTGGAGGGGAATCTCAACTAGAAAAATCATGGAAATCCTTTTGGTGTACTCAACATCTATGTTAGTCCTGAAAGTGTTGTTAGATGAAGAAAATCGTGACCTGTCTTTACCGAGCTACCTGCCCCTAGTCCCCCTGCCAGGCTGGAAACAGTTTTTTTCGGTGGCAGGTGAGGAAATCTTTGAGATCCTTAGGTGGAAATCGGATCTCCTAAGATACCCAAAAGGGACCGCACTTTGGGTTACGTGGGATTCAAACCCACTAAAACCTCACCTTCCATTTCCCACGACGGAACTCAGCCTGGAACTGTTTGACACATTACTTCAGGCTGGTTTTAGGGAGGGATTTGTTACTCCTCTCGGTCCGTGTTTTCTCTGCTCTGCCTCTCCCGTTCCTTCACAGCCTTTATTTTCAGGATCTTTTCAGAAAAGGATGCCACGGCGGTCCAGTTCTGTTCACGCTCAAGCATTTTACTTAAGATACATTCTGGTGTCATGTCCTGAGGTGATAGCTCCAGTGTCTGCTGAAGCCAACTTCTGTTGGCAGCCCAGTATTCACATTTAAAGAAAGTATGGAACACATCGTCATCATCCTCTTCCTTGCAATATGGGCTACTGGGTCATCCACTTTCCCCATCCTATGCAAGTAGGCGTAGAAGAGTCCATGGCCTGAGAGGAACTGCGTCAGGAAAAAGTTCACCTCCCAATGTGATCTGTTCATCCATGTGTCGATACAGGGTATTAAGCGTGCAGTCCATCTTCCTCGGTGTTCTCCTATCCACATCTCCTGCCAGTTAGCCATCGTGCGCTGCCTCTCTTCCTTGGCGACTGTATTTTTATTTGTTTCCCCTTTTCTATCGAACTTACGTTTCCGTTCCGCTGCCATGAGTTGTATTGGGATGACTCCCGCAATAACAAGTATGGCTGGTTCTGACACAGTCCTGTATGCACAGGCGATCCGTAGTGCTCCTCTTCGTTGTACTGCTACCATTCTCTTGCGGTAATAGGCGACGTTCAAGGCGTCTGCCCATCTCTCCGCGTCATACAAGAGAATAGATTGGACCGCGCTCATCATCAGACGACGCTTGCATGGTCTTGGCCCATTCATGTTTTGCATAAGATAGGCTGGAAACAGTAAGAACATTTTGCTTGCCATGTTTTTCGAGGGGAAACAATGGGCTTTTGGGAAGGATGGCTTACCTCCTGCTATAAGAATGATGTTCCTTGCAATATAGAGTGGATGATGATGGCAGGAAGGGAAGTAACAAATCGAACGGCTCATCAAAATCTAGACTAGTTGAGACTAACTGTATGCTTGACATTCTCTTCTGTAAAGTCTCCCCAAAAATGAATTTCTCGAGACTACTGGGTTTCCTTGTTGTGCAATGTCATCGAACAATCCTCTTGGTTCAAGGTGCGTACGCTGGATATTAAAACAGGACATCGGTGTTTGAGTTCTTCCTGGATTCTGACTGATAGTCCAAATACTCTTTAGTTCGTCTGAAATGACTGACTTAGGACAGCATTCGGACCACCAAACTATACACATAGTGTATATAAATTTAAAAAGATCGATTTGTTACCGGGTTTCGCTGGAATTAGAAGCATACTTACCGTAGATGCAGTAAATGTCAGGATTTACCAGAAAATCCTAGCCTTTCCTTATGTTGTTGCTGAAAGCCGGAAATCTAAATGAAAAACATGCATTTACCGCTTGACAGTTTGTTTATCTTACGATTTGGTAAAGGCTGAAAATCCTTATGGAGATGAGGGATCAATATACAAATTTCCCCGTTGAAGAATGTTAAGATTTATCGAAATCAGATGGTAAAAGTCCGTAACACGCTCTCTGATTGGAATAATACTAGCTTTTACATGCCTCTTGGAAAATCACAAGTCTTGCTGGAAAAAGTCCGATTCGAAAGGCAACACTGGGATTTAACAATGTTATTAGGAAATGCTAGGATTCTCACGTAAATCCCAAAATCTAACACACTTCGGGATTTCATAGTAGTAACGTAGTAATATATTATGTACTTGCTAGGAAAATAGGAAGTAAAAGAAAAATCTTGGAGCATCGCTAAATTGAAAACACTAAAGGATTCATATGTAGGGTTTCGTAGTATCCTTATATTATCCACCTTATATAAACCTTTACTTAAAGATAAATTTGAAGTCATTTTGCACTGGCACTTTATAGAAATCACAGAAGAAGGTTGATCTAACGAAACTTGCTGCTGGCAATGGAAGTCTTCTGGAAAGTGTGAAGGACGACGAAGACATCATTGTAGCTAGTCCAAACGCTCAGGAAGCAAGGTACGGATTCCCTTCATTTATTGCTAAATATACTAGTAAGTATGATACACTTCCTTCGTCCTGATTTTAAAAACATTTAAGCTAATAATGCGTAAAGTGCTCGACATTTAAATTATAGAAATAAATCTTATATAAAACTTGTGCCCAGGAATCCACAGAAACCTGTGTTTTGATGCAGCATTTCTTAAAAGTAGATAACGTCTTTCGAAATTTCGTTGAGGTAAAATGCGGGGTCTTGTGAAAAAAAATTTTGGAAAAATTTGCTTTTGTCGAAAACATCTGGATTGGGGGAAAACTTGTGTTTCTGGGAATCAGGAAAATTACAGATTTATTGTTACTTAATTGGTAGTTGTCAACCCCGTTATGAATATAAGCAAGTGATCACTTCGTGATGTCAATACAAAGTGAACTTTGACAACATATGTTGAAGAAAATACAAACATGGAAAGCACTGTGGAACTCAGCTCACTCCACTCGTTTGACCAGCTTCGAATGTCTGATATGAGCTGCGATCAACTTGAAACCCAGCGTGGAGGATGATCTTATTGTTGAACCATATTTTGATTTCAATTAAACGCTTCCGACTTTTTTTGTAAATCCCGACTTATAGTAATAATTGTACCCAATATTGTGATACAACACACATTTCTTAATTTCAATACAGCTTTATGAATCGTACACTTTGAAACCTTTTACTCGGAGGGTCCCAAAACCATCATTCCAGACGTAACTATTTCTGAGAGTTTGGAATGTATTATTCTTACAAATTTTTATTATACTGCCCTTGTTCATGTCACGTCCACATGTCTTGTCCAAAGTGGGAGGACAAGACTCGAACAACATATTGGCAAGACACTCCTGAGCAGAGACAAGCCAAGCGGTTTCTTACAATCTCAAAGAAACGCGCACATTCCCTATTGTCACTGAGGCGTACAGACCTTCGCAAACTTGTGGGACTCCTCACTGGCCACTGTCCTCTAAGGTACCACCCCTTTACAAAATGGGTAAGGCCAGGACAATGGAATGCCGGCTCTGTTGCAAAGAAGCGGAGACAGCTGAACACGTACTCTGCGACTGTCCTGCTGTCACATCGATAAGATTCCGGCATTTCAGAAAGGGTACCCTAACACCCGCCAATATTGCCCTCCTCACTTTGTGAATGAAGGGGCCATTAAAAAGATCCTTAAATAAAACTGGGAAAGTGTCACAATAGATCCTAGTGGTCTCAGTGACCAGGGGTTCCTCCCATCCCATTAAAAAAGAAAAAAAAAACTACTGAATTAATGCTGTGAAGCCTAACACCTTGATGATTTTCCTCGCATCTATGGATTAGACAGTTCGAGTCATTCAATTATACATATATTGGAAACTAGAATACTTCCTCAAATGACCGCGTTTTCAATTTTCCCGGGAAATACTTAAAACAACGAAGATTGAAATTATATGTTTGTCCTTACAGGTCCAATCTAAGTAAGTATTTGACACAAGATTCCGAGGTGAACACTACAGATTTCAAGCCCTTAGCAGCTAGCACACAGATGCCCAAGGACCTCCTTCCTGCTGAATCGTCTAAACTTTCAAGAGTTCTTGCAAATGAGTTTGACAGGTGTGTATTGCCATTCTAAGGATGCCCCTCTAAACTTCCAGGGTTGAAATCGGCATATATGTACATTTGAGCTGCTCTGAATGAAACAATAATTTTAGCTCTGAAATCTACAAATACCGAACGAATTGCGTTTGCTCTGGAGTGGATTTGATCCAGACTGGGACGTTTTTTTTTTCATCCCAAGAGGATCCTATCCAGGCTAGATCGATAAAAATTGATCCCTCATTTTTTCTCCCCGCCTCGTTTTTTGCTTTGGAACGGTCAAAATCATGTAGGAATCAACTCTGAGGCTACATTTAAGGCTTTGGGACAGGGGTCTTCAACCTACGGCCCAAGGGCCTCTTAATGAGCTTTTTGAACTCGACTGCCAAGCATTTTCACCTTTGAACTTGAGAGAGTAAAAAACGCCGTTTTGGAAAAGGGTCTTGATTTTAAACGTTTGAAAGGTATTACTTGTGATGGATATGGTTAGTTGGCCCTTCCCGATTTTAGAATCCGTCGCCTTGGGAGATGAATCAGACGTTTTCAAGCGTCTGGGTCATCCTCTGAGCGTGGTGGAACATTAAATCCGCATTCAGCTCATTGGAAGGGGCAACTAAACCATTCCATCACATACTTCTGATGGAGGACGTAACATGTGTGGGACGAAAAAGGAACGGGCAGCCTGATATCTGATTCATACTCCCTTATCAAAGCTTTTAAAATGAAACTGCCTTTTTTCAAAACACATGTCAATAAAAAAGCTGATCCATTTTCCAACCTGCAACAATCTTAAACCCGGAAATGATGAAGAGTTTCCTATTGAATTTGTGGTAAATCTTATCAGGTGCCTGCAAGACCAGTTTAAGACCCGTTTTCCAGGTTTTAAGGAAGCATATTCGAACATCAGAATTTTTCAAAACCTTTTCGCTGCATATTTTGAAGACTTAACTCCTGGTCTTCAACTGGGGTAATTGAACTGCAATCGGGTGACATCTACAAAGACTGCTTCCAGGATAATGATATCCGAAAATTCTTCCCTGCGCTCCCAGAAAAAGCTTTTCAGAACCTCCAAGACTCTCGCCCTCCAGTTCTACCAGTTGCTGTCATGAGGGATAATGGAGGCGGTATTGCCTTGCCATTCCAGCCGGGTCCAAATTAAAATTTTCATTATTTTTTTTTCGTTCAGTTAATAACTTTGTCCAATTGTGGAACTCATGTCAGTTTCAAATTTCATTTTGAAAGGGGATTTAAAAAAATATATACTAATGGATCATAAACTTACCAGTAGGGAAACACTCCTCTGTATTCCAAGCAGAAATTGTGGCAATCGAGGCTGCAGGTGCTGAGAGCCTTAGGAGGGGTCATAAAAAGGCCCACGTCCGCATTCTCTCAGGCAGTCAAGCGTCGATAAAATAAATGGCACCAACCATCTCATCACGAGTAGTTTGGTGCTGCATGCAAACCCTCAACAACCTAGCCAAACATAACCGGGTTCGCCTGGAGTGGGTGCTGGGGCATAAAGGAATATCTGGTAACGAGAAGGCTAACGAACTTGCAAGAAGGGGCTTCCAAACCCTGAGCCAGCAGTTGGTATACCAAAAACCGCTTTCAGAAGGACCATCAACAAACCACTAGTAGATGGTTCAATGTTGAAGGACATGTCCGCTGTAAACCGATGGTGGCGGAACCCAATACCAAAATTACTGGATGGCTACTTAGCAAAAACTGTAGGTAACTAAAAACAATGGTTGGCCTCATAACTGGGTTTGCACCCCTAAGGTTTCACCTACTCCGCATTGGGGTTACACAAATTTCCTACGCTGGTTATGTGAGGAGACTGACGAAACGGCATCCCACATGTTATTTGAGTGCCCGCCCAGCACTCAACTTTCATGGATTTTTACTCTTTGGGGCACAAACCCCAATGAGGTCTATTCAAAGCGAACAATTAATCAAGGGCCTCAAACCCCTTACCAAGGGGCTGAATCTCCTTGATTAAATGCAAAACTCTGAGGGAAGTACAATAAGCCAAGTCCATGCTGGGGGCCCATAACCCCCACCCTTAGAGTTATAGTCCAAACGCACATCTACATCTACCATTACGTTTTTATTCTGTTTGTGCTATACTATGGTTTTGTGTTTTAATTACGTTCTAAATGTTTGTTTAGTATACATGAGCAGAGTTGGGAAAAAAGTAATTACAATTACCTACTAATTACAATTACCTAATTGGGGAAGTAATTGCTATTACCAATTACTCGGGTAATTAGTAGTTGAAACTTCGCAATTACCATGTTTCAACCGCTTCTTCACCTGAAGCAACCCTGTGGTGAACTCAGACTGAGGCTCCTCCCATTGGATTCTACAACCAAAATTACATCGAAAATGACACCCACTCGACCACATTCCCGTAAACCCCCACTATTTGCCCCATCTTCACCCATAGCAACCATAGGTGACGTGGAATCGGACTGTGACCCCTCCCATTCAATTCCACGTGCAAAAAAACTCCGAAAACGACACTCCACACAACCATATTCCCAAAAAACCGAGTTTTTAAATCTGTTTTTCCCCATAGCAACCATGAGTGCGGTAAAATATGGGCGTGACCCCGCCCATTCGAATCTACGTCAAAAATTATTTTGAAAACCACACCCACAAGCATGTATCTTTGGAGGCCTCGAAAATCCCATTTTTTACCCATATGTCCACCCAGGGGATGCAACCATGGGTTGACAGGCTTCCAAAACCCAAATTGAGTCTCTGTACGAAATTTGGAATTTTTCGTAATTAAATTAGTCAAAGGAAATTAAATTATTCAAAAGTAATTAAATTACTCTGATTACAGTAATTGGTAACTCCAAAAACTAATTTTTACCCCAAATTACATTAATCACTCTAAAATCAGTTACACTAATTACAATTACTAATTGAAAAAAGAGTAGTTACTCGTCCTCCAATTACCAATTAAAGTAATTGGTAATTGAGGTGTACCTACCAAGTAGTGTAATTGGTAATTAAAAAGTAATTAATTACCGCCCAACTCCGTACATAAGCATATGTAAATGTATTAATGTCAAATGTTTGCTTTGTGATTAAATGATCTTCCTTTCTTCATTGTTTGGGGTAGGTTGCCTGTCAAACAGACTAGCAAAGAACCTGATTTTGAATACATCAGAGGCGCTGTGAAGAAGAAGGCTGATAGAGACAAGCTTGAAGGCTGGGATTGCAAGGATTGTGCTGAAGTAAGATTTTCGTGCTTAACCTCTTCAGTTCCAGTTTCCTCTCTACTCCTGTCAAGATAGTTCTTAGTCTCTTTACATCACATTACATTGAATAGGTAGGCTGGTAAAAAAAGTGTTAGTATTGTGTAATACAGCTCCACTGCCACCGGTGGCAACTTGAAGCTTGTCTTTCCAAGGTTGGGTCCTCTCTACTTTGCAAACGGGAAGTTCGAGTTCATTTTGTATCCACAAGGGTCGATTCTACATCCAATGAGTAACAAAGAAATGACAAGAGATCAATTCTGATAACCATAAAAAACGCTGCAAATTATTTCACTGAGGTTTATTATTCGATTGGCTTGCGTTCATGATTTGAATTTATACTAAGCTTTGGAGTGTGCATGTTTCACAGCTGATAGAGCGATTATTGAATTTCAGGATACACGCATAGAGCACGTTCTGTTCTAAAAAAATACCTATTTCAATTGATCAGTTGATCATATTTGTGTGCCTCCTGAAATTCAATAATCGCTCTATCACCTGTGAAACATGCACACTCCAAAGCTTAGTAGAACTTCAAATCATGAACGCAAGCCAATTGAATTATAAACCCCAGTGAAAGAATTTGCAGCGTTCTTAATACAGAAGTACTGCGTAATGATTTGAATATTGTAACTTACTCATCCATATTTTGATTTCAGTATTACTCTACTATGGGGAAAAATCTAAACCCAGCTGAAATAAAGATGAGAATGAACGCCTGTTCGAGACATAGGAACAAGTTCAAACCTAGGGTTGATGACACCCCTCCTGGTAAGAATCTGCATCCGTATCATCTAAATTCTCCAAATTAATTATTTCATTGTTTTACGTTTGTTTCGCTAGTAATTTATTCCCATAAGTCAACTTGACCTAACGAATTAAGAATGACGTAAGCTAACATTCTCTATCCAGGGTTTTGGAATCCTCTCCTCCCGATACTCAGGAATACAAAGGCTATTCTTCAATTTGTGAGAAAAAAGGAAGTTGATTACCAGCAGTTCATGTGGACCAATATTATTCTCATCCAAGACTGATGTTTGTGAAAGTAAATTCGCTGTACAATGTCGCATTGAAATATCTACTTCAGTTGTTGTCCATAACTATGCGCCATATATTTTATTAGTTTGTTTCGAAGATTATACAATATATTCGTATTGTTTATTGAGCATTGTTTTGCCATTTTTGTTGTTGAATAAATTCTTCATTATTTTCCCACATCCACTCATGGTGTCCACATCGGTGTCATGATTTTGACCCCTGTCACTGACGAAAGTTATTCACTACGAGTTTCACTGTTGAAGGTTATTTGTCAAAATATATTTGACGTGGAAAGAAACAGAGATCGATTTCCCTTGGAAAACGCATTTAGGAGGGTGATGACAAGGTGGGATTCAGAATGATAGTTTTTTCGATTTCGAAACGTGGCAGCCTCATGTCAACTTGTTCTTACACCATTTGGTGGACAACTGTTCCGAGATTGTCCTATTGGTGCTCCACAGCTGGTACAGCGAGTGCCTTTAGAACTGAGTAGATGCCTTCAATAATAATTTCACTAGCCTACAAAAAATAATCTAGTTACCGGCTTCTTTTTATCTATTCTGGTGGTATTTTTGGGTGCTGAATCCGAAAATGTTAGCCTTTTTTTAATTAAAATAGGCCACTAAAAACTAGGTGGTGGACAAAAGAGCACATGCGTGCTCATGATGGTTCGCTTTACCAAAAATTTGATATAAAGCGACCTACGGCACCATCTATGGCTTTCTGCTGTTGTCCCATGTTTGTTGCTTTCTGTGTTTCGTGCAGTTTTCCTCCTCAGTTAACGAGGTCTTCCCATTATTCTAACAAAATTCCTCATTTTTCAAGTCTTCATTAAATCGATGTTGTTTAGGTTCTCTGGGAGCAAGAATTTTGATGAAGCAGAAGAAAAACAATTTTGGTTGTGAAATCGTGAGCAATGCTTATGAGTTCTTCTTTCGCAAATCCACCGGTCGAACGTATCTGTTGTGTGGTGAAGAAGGTTGTTAATCAACTAAAATTGTTTCCTTTCCTAGAAAAAACAATTCTAACCACCCCCGAAAATTTCATGGTTTACGTTTCAAAGGGTGTAGAATCCGAATCTGCAATAAAAAATTTTCCGTCCGCACGCCGTACGCACGATTTCCCTCAAACGGCTGGAGCAAAAAATCTGAAATTTTCAGGAAAAATCCATCTTGGTCCGACGACGCCCCAATTCTTGAGCCAGCTCTCTCACTCAATTTAAAGTGCCCTTTAAGGGCTGTCAAAGTTTTGTAAAATCCCTAGAAAACTCAAAACAAGTCCAAGCGGCATGAATGTAAACTTATTTTAAGAACATACCGTCAGGAATCGAATGAGCCCCTCCCCAGGTCCAATTTATGGTGATTTATGGTGCCAACATTTGCGTTTTTTGGTTTATTATTGTTTGTTTGTAACCTGGAAATGTCTAGCCGATAGCGTCGAGTTGTAGTGAATGTGGATACTGGAGTGATAGCCGATGTGAATACTTGTAGTGTAGTTAGTAGCCGATACACGGGTTGGAGCATTCTGATATGCATGAAACGCTGATAAAATATAGGTAAATATTATTCGATATTATTACTGGGGTTTATTATTCAATATTATTACTGGGGTAAATAAGTATTCTTTCAAGGGGGTTGATTATTCAATTGGCTTGAGTTCATGATTTGGATTTTACTAAGCTTCGGAGTGTGCGTGTTTTACAGGTGATAGAGCGATTATTGAATTTCAGGAGATATGCATAGACCACGTAAATCGGTTCTCATCCAAAACACCTATTTGGATTGATCAGTTGATGATATTTGTGTGCCTCCTCTACATCTGTCTACCTTTGGCTACATCGTTTAAATTTGGATTTAGGGAAGATTTAACGCATTACGAGTGCTAAAGGACTTGATAAATTATAGTGTAGTTTTTAATGTTGGGGGGTATTGAGGTTCAATAAAAAAACGCTGCAAATTCTTTCACTGGGGTTTATTATTCAATTGGCTTGCGTTCATGATTTGAATTTCTACTAAGCTTTGGGGTGTGCGTGTTTCACAGGATAGGGCGATTATTAATTTTTGCGTTTATCATGAACGCAAGCCAATTGAATAATAAACCCCAGTGAAAGAATTTGCAGCGTTTTTTAAATATTTTATTTTAGATATCTTAATTTTCACACAATAATTGATTAATAATAAACGAGAAGGGGTGCCGTTAGCTGTATAAAATAATTTATATTTACGACTGGTCACAGGAAAAGAATATTTAGGCATCTTGTAATGGAACTACTCGAGTTTATTTGACATATGATGATAACATCAACTTATAATGTCACAACTGCTCCACTGAACAAAGTTGTGTACGAACTATCTGTCAGATAAAACAAAAATGGCCGATTAACTATGAATAGGCCTGGGGCACTCACAGTCATGGAGCCCAAATCTGAAAATTCAAAAACAGACACAATTTTCTGATATACGTAGTACGAAATTCCAAAAAAAAAAAAAACAAGATATAGTACAAAATGCTGCAGTGGCTCTAGCTCTATCTATGTCATGTTTATGTTGGTACATCCTCCTCCTTAGCTTTTGTACAAATTTGTAATTCAAATTATATAGGTGAAAGAGAACAGTGGCTAAGAGGAGAATGTACCTACCTACCAACATAAATCTATCCATGCCATAGAACAAAATCACACTTTTGATTTCCAAAATGTTACGATTATAGATAATGAGCATCGTTTCAGAAAACGTAAAGTTTTAGAAGCATTTCATATTAACCAAGATAAACAGTCAATTTTAAATCAGATGTTGGTAACACGGTTTGTATTTACCAGCAGCTTCTGGATGGCTCTTGAGTTTTTTCTGAACCATTGGCTACCCTGCAGGTGATAACAGACAACGTGTGTGTTATCAACTCCAGTGGTATTTGGTTGTAGATCTACTGGGAGCACCTTGTTGCTGTTGGTTAGTACAATCTGAGTTACTTGAAATTTAGTATTTCCCTTTTTTACCATTTAATCATTTTTCATTCTAGTCGTCTATCGCCTACTTTAATCTTCACACCGATGAGTAAAACCTCGTCATTTTCAATTTTGTTTAGATCTAAGTAGCTGATGATGACAATTGGAAGATTGTGGAAAACTTCTACTGAATAAACAGTTGAAAAAAAAAACTACAGACAAAATTTGTCTCCCTAAAGGCAATTGTAATTTAAGACAGGTCCTCTCCAAAGAAGTTTGAATTATTATTATCATCATTATAATTCAAGTAATTTTATTTTCTGAAATTGTGGGAATATTGAAAAAAATGCCATTCAACATAATCAACAATCAAACTGTCTTTTATGTTGGTACTTTCACCACTGACTGAAAAAAATGGTGGGGATCTAAATGTGGCAAGGTCCATTCCGTCCTGCCATCAATACCTTTCTGCTAGAGCTGCATAAATGATATATTTATTAAAATAATTCCAGTTATTCAATGTTTTTTGTTATTTATAACCTTTTCACAAACAATATTTAAATAAATTGTATAGAATAATTAATCATGGCACGAATCATTAGATAGTCACAATGTTCCCAAGCCCTCTCTGTTGGCAAACAATGCTCGCCGATGCTCTCATCCCCTCCTATACCTTCGCTTTATCGACAAAAGGGTACCACAATTGATTGCAGAAATTAAAGGGATCAATCTAACACAAGAAATCCCCAACAAAAAATCCCTCCTGGTTTAAGGAATATTGCTTTCAATCAAAATGTACTTATTGCTGTTTAGTTACTGACAGTTACTAATATCAAGTAAGACTTACAAGTGCCTGCAGCCGCTTTTGTTCCTTCTTCATTGACTTCAATGACGACTTTTTGTATTACTTTTGATACATCCAAAGGTATACCTGCTATTCCTCCTAGCTCGGTGTTTTCAAAGATATTTGGCCAAAACTGTAACATAACACAACATATGAAACGTGTAGCAAACAATGTGCAGGCAGTGTGCAGGTTAACTTCACAGTTGTGGGTTCATGGGATTATCATTTTCAGATAGTCCTTTTACGCCGGTTAGTGAACTGTAGACAATTATAGGTTAATAAACTGATGATAATATATATATATAAATGTACAACATTTAAGCAACAATAATTCATATAACAATACTAATTTTAATATTTCGGCATTTAGCCTTTTTGTAAGTACAAGAAAAATAACTGTAATGGGAAATTTTGACGTTGATGTGTAGAGATTGTTTGCCGTGGACAAATGTTGTTACCTTGTTAATGTTTAATATTTAGTCGTGGAGGATCGTATGCACCCAACACATTGCTATGCGCTTTCTCCGAGTGAATCAGCATAATTTTGTTTTCTTGAGGTTTCATTTTCTTTAGAATTCTGATGCCAAAACACTCATAGAATGTTTCACTATGCGCTGTGGCATGCAACTCACAGGCAAATCGGCGTTCCTTCAGACAACTGACGCCCTGTGGTTGTCGACCTTGAGATTTAGAGCTTTCTCAGCCTCGCCAACGTGAAATGCAGGTGGTGGAAATCTGGGCAGAGGCGCTGAGATATAAAAAGTACTCCTCTAGGATGGAGGTGGTCCAAAGGAGGGTGTGTTGCGCATCTGCAGTGCCTATCGGACTATGTCTGGACCAACAGCCCAGGTTATTGCAGGTGTTGTACCAATCGACCTTTTGGCTGATGGGAGGAAGCAGGTTCATGCCAGAAAGCAGAACATGCGGCCAGGGAAGTAAAAAAAGAGGAGAGAGCAGAGACCCTGCAAAAATGGCAGCAGAGATGGGCAGCTGAAACCCGGGAAGGTGGACAGCACATCTGATCGGGGAAGTGCAAAAATGGACGGAGAGGAAACAGGGCTACGTTAATTACTATTTAACCCAGTTCCTGACGGGGTTATTATCGGTCGTTCCTAAAGAAAGTAGGGAAGACTTCCGAGGCCAGGTGTGTGTACCGCCGGATGGGGGATGATGATGTAGAGCACACATTCTTTATATGCCCAAAATGGCAGCAGCTAAGGCAGGAATTGGTTGGAGTAATAGGTGATTTTAGTCCAGAAATTATGGAATACGGACGTGGGGAGGGGCTCATTCGATTCTTTGTGGAAAGTTCTTCAAATAGAGTCCATATTTAGGCCGCCTTGCTCTTTTTTGAAGTTTTTGGGGATTTTACAAAACTTTGACAACCCTTAAATGGCACTTTAAATTAAGTGAGAGAGCTGGCTAAAGAATAGGGGCGTTGTCGGACCAACATGGATTTCTCCTGAAAATTTGGGAGAAAACGTGCGTACGACGTACAGCGGATGGACGGAGAATTTCTTATTGCAGATTTGGATTCTACACTCTTTGAAACGTGAAATTTTCAGGGGGTTAGCATTTTTTTTCCAAGAGCGATTACAATGGTTTATTATTGAATAATAAACCAATACGTCATCAATGAATCGCTTCCAAATTATTGGCTGAAGTGTGCGGGATGAGAGGAAATTTTACTCTAAATGGGCCATGAACAAATTTGCATATGATGGCGCCATCCTTGTACCCATGGCAGTTGTTGGAGGAAAAGCTTTTCTTCAAATTTTTAGTCAGAACGAAATTTGCCAAGCCTTTTATAAATGATGTTGATGGTTTGTTTGGTGGTTATCTCAAATTTAAAAAATGTGTCATCGCCGCCAATCCTTGTTCATGCGGGATTTCTGTGTACAAACAGCACATATCAACTGATACCTAACAGCATCATTGGACGTTCATTCTCTATTGGTAATTGCAGTTCGTGGAGAATCCTCAAGAAGTGATTGGTATCTTTCACATAAGATGGCTGGTTTTTCACGAGAGGCTGTAGGTTATAATCAACATTTTTGGACAGTCTCTCTGTGATACAGCCAAAGCTCGCCACGATTGGTCGCTCTGGCGGTAAGTGGTCTGGAAGAGAATATTCCTTATGAGCCAAAAAACAAACAGTTGTACTTGCACTGACAGCTGCCATCCCCCTCATACAAAACAGTCAATCTGCCGATCATTATCTGCTAGAGGCCACCGAAAATGTCCCGGGAAAACCTGGGAAATTACTTGTCTGGTGTCGGAGTTAAATTAAGAGAAAGGGGATATCCACGACGGTTAGTTGAGAAGAGAATGATCCCAGCTCATGTCAATTATCGAGAAATATCACTGCCAACTACTGACAAAGTTCCTCAGGTTACAACATTCTTCTTTGGTATCCAAAAAATGAATGGAATACTTAAGGAGCTTCAGCCAATCCTGACCTCAAGTACGCTGACTCAAGATGTATTCAAAGAAGTACCACGACTAGCATACAGCCAGGTACAAAATTCGGGAGGCGTATTATCTCAGTCTCATCGATCTGTTCAGCCTCAACAACAGGTCTACATCCGTACCTCCGCCCAAGATGCAAGCTGTGAGAAATTGCCATAGTAACATCAATATCACTTCTCCAAACACCACTCATTCATACAGATGCCAGGGCTGCTGATTGTCAATTGCGTATGTGCGAATACCAATTGATTTGTAGAAAGTGCACAGAAGAACAATCAAGAACTTCTACGTTGAAAAAGCTGCACAATTAAACCTGCGAATCTCAAAACCAAAAATCACTTTTCTTCTAATTTTTGACGAAGATTCTTTCGAAATATCAAACAAATTCTTTCGCCTTTACATCTGTTAAATTTTTACTATTTAATTGACAAAAGTTATATAGTTCAGCAGAACAGCTAACCAGTTATCACAGTATTATGTATTTATAAAAAGTCTTTTTAAGGCATCTAGGCAGACAAGACAAAGTATGACATTTTATCAGGTAAATACCGAATACTTGAAATATTTCTTAGCTTCACAGTAGAAATTTACTATTATATGGTTATATTATCCGGTATCTATGGAACTTCGGACAAAGTCGATACTGAATGGTACAGATGAAGAAATCGAGCTTCACATTAGCGTTACTAATATATCACAATACTGTGAGAAATCAATTATTATATTCGTTCAAAGAGTTTTAATCCTAAGGCTTGTTTACAATAACTACAAATATTTGCAAACTTCCTCGAATTACCATGACTAGCGAGCAGTGCTTACAGTTGGGACTGTACATTCTCTATCAGTGTAGTGTCACATTCGCTGTAGCTAAATATAGTATCAGCCAAATAATGATTTTGGCAAGCCCTATGAATTGGACCCAGAGTTTCGTGCTCCACCCTGTTAGTTCGTGGTCGATGCAATCCAACTACCTAATGTATGCATTTTTTGTGGTATATTTTTAGTTTGCCCTTGTAAGCCATTCGTAATTGTGGTTTAACTCCCTCCATCTATCCATAACCTGACATTCCAATATGGTATCCATTCCAGTATTTGAACCATAACTACACATTCTTGGGAAGTATGAATTAGGGATGGGTATGTTCAACGTATCAATATTTTGGACCGATACTAAGGTATCGATACTCCGAATATCGGTCAAGCTAAGTATCGATATTCATGAATATCGAGTATCGTTTTCAACATCAATTTTTCAAAATTAAACAGTAAAAAACCTAATTGTATCTACTTAAACAGAACAGAAGATAATCTTTGTTGTGATTTTTTGAACCTGTGAGAGGTATAAGGTAACAGTAACAGTGGGTACTGAACCAGGGCCGGATCTATACATTTTGGCCCCCCCCCCCCCCCCCCCGCAGAATCTATCCTGCGCCCCCTTAACAGTACGTATGGAATAGCCCCACCACCGATAGTGATTATTATCACATCTCCAACATAATTTTTGTAGCTAATAAGCCTAGTGGTTGTAGGTAAATGTAATACAAGCATTGTTGCGCACACAAGAGAGATTGAATATAGAATCGGCAATAAGTCGATTTTTTCAGTAACGAGATTCTTTTATTTTTGCGGCAGAGGTCCCCCCCCCCCACATTGCGGGGTTTCGCGGTTCCTAGTTCCGGGCATTACTATAAACGTAATATAGCCTCCAACTGCTGTCTTCCTAATTCTTCTTCTTTTCCTGTTTTCCTTTTAGTATTAAAGCCACTATTCTTTTACATTCCAGACTCCATTACAAGTGTTCCCAAGATTAGTTGGTGAGTTTTTTGACTAGTAAGAAAATCAACCCAAAATTAAAACCAATTTTTTTAAGCTAGTGAGAAAAAATTTCCCGATATTTCGAAATATCGGAATTGAAGTATTGATACTCGATATTATCGGAGGGTCCAGTCGATACAAAAATATCGATACTGAACAGTAAAATATAGATTTTTTGAAATATCTGGTATCGATACCCATCCCTAGTATGAATTATAACGTGAGTTCAGGCAGTTTTCATTGTCAGTACAAAATCAATGATCCTCCCATCGTTCATATAAGTCTCGGCATTAGGTTTTTACCGTCTTAACACGTGATACATCACCGAAGGGTCGGTAGGGGGCATATTGAAACGGTACCCGAATCTTACTTTCTTTGTGGCCGATTTCAGGTCGATGGTTTTTTCGATTTTGAAACGGGGCAGATGAACGTTAACATATTCGGATCGCAATCCCTCTACGTATTGTAACAATCCGTGTTGATTTAATTCGTGTTCGACGTCTTTGAGATTTATACCTTCTCTGGGAAGTACGATGATCATGCGAAACACGTTATTCTGAAACAAACGAACTCCATTAGTACAAAGTAGAACTATCATGGCGTGAATGTACGAAGTGTATCGGAATTAATTACCATCCCCTTAATAATGCTATGCTCATTTAGTTTATTTATAAATGAAGAAACCACAAGTCAGAGAATCAATCCAATTTCATTGACTTCGGGAAAACCCTTCCCACCCTCTACCTTAGACAATGAAAATAAAACGGAACCGCATAATCGTCCACAGACCACTTCACCATCTCTCACCACCCCTCCACCTTTTCCAATGCTAACTTTCTAGTGGTTCATTATCAACATAGAAAAGAACTTCCCTTATTTGCCTTCTACCACAAGTGAGTATCTACGTGAGATCTGTCTTGTTGAAGAACCTGTTATGTGCCAAAAATATTGATACCTCTATCTGTGTTCGTTAATTTAAGTTGGAAATTTCCCTCTTGTCGGATCACTCTGACTGGTAGAGCGATGATGCCGACTTAACTAAACCTCTTCGACTGTGGGGCTATTCTCCGTGAATATAAAGAAACCTAACCTGTTAGGAAATACAACTACCTTAAGGCGGCCATACACGAGATCCTTTTGGCCCGGAGCCGTTAGCACGAGTCCATTTCGCCTCGGGCCAAAACTCTGGGGTCCCACACGGCAGAGCCAGTCTACTCTAGTGACCGAGCCATTTGTGTCTGGGACTGTGCAAAGGGCACAAACCGACTTCCGACCCGGCAATAACCGCCTTGGCTCAAAAATGTGACGCAGATGATTCAGATAATGCAAACGCAAATAGCGGCAAATCAAAAAAATAACGAGAAGCAAGCGCAAATTGATCAATTTATCAAATATCAAAACTGTGCACCGGAAGTCAAAAACCCACCTCAAACTAAGGGGAAAGAACAGAATGTGGAAAGAGAGGTACCCGCTTAGGTAGAAAACCAGAAACCACCAACACATTATGAAGCAGCGATTGACGAAATACCTTTCTTCTCACCGTGCAATCCCACATCGGCAATTAAGTTTTTAATAGCGATATCAGAATTAAATGACTTAATACAAATCCATGAGGTGGTTACAAGGTTAGTGTTGAAACCTAGGTTCAGCTACTTGAGGACAATGCTGAACGGCACTCCTTTAATACCATACGACGTAGATTAAAACGAGAATTGTTGTCAGGCTTAGCAATAATAGAGCTGACATCGAAACATCTAAATCGACCCCAAGGCCAAAATTAAACGTTACGAAATTACGTGTAGACATATTTAGTCATCATGCAATAATTGCTAGCAAATGTCAATAGTACAACACACCAGTACTTTTCGTTTCAAAATGCACCAACCAACAAGGAGGAAATGAGTACGTTAATACAACACGTAGAACAATTTAAATCCGACGTGCGTCATATTAAACTACTCCCAGACCACAACAATACCAGGCCTATAACTTGCCATTTTTGATTAGCACTTCCGTACTCATTGACGTCTGAACAGCTACTGAAAGGGTTTGGGAGTACGACACACGAGGCAGAGCCGCTAGTTGGCCCTAGGCCGTTCGGACTCGAGATTCCACACACACGGAAGATACAAACTGCGGCTCGGTGGATCGGCCCCGAGGATTTTTGGCTCTTCCGAAAATCCAGCCGTTCTTCCCCGAGCCACGTCGAGCCGCTAGAAGTTCCCCACACACGGGCAAGATCGGATCCGTCGTGTATGGCCACCTTCACATTCCATAGACGGCGAATGCCCCCCCCCCCCCCCCCCCCCCCCCCCCCCCAGTGTTTGCCAGTTTCGACTAGTAGAAAAGTGTGATGGATATGATTGACGATGATGATTGAATTGATCAAATTTGGAATTGAAATTGTGATTTGAGCATCATGTTGTTCTTGGTTTTGCTCTTCATGATCCCCGCACGCTATATGTTATTTTGGAAGAAATTTGGAGATTTTTCACTGCTGCACGATTTTAGCATTGGAAATTGCACTTTTTTTTTAGAATCACCCGTATTTATCCAATCCAGTTTATAAAATGTATTAAGACAAATCTTTTTGTTGGTGTGTGTTTGTGTGTATAGGCGTGAAATCTTTGGAAATCTTGTTGGTTTTCACTAACTTTCATGGGTTTGATTGTTACTTTTATTGATATAAATCAGACAATTCAATCGATACCACTATTTTTTTAAAATTGTTACTAACTATAATTACGAATATCTATGGAATTGTGTTACTTATTTAAATAATGATAACATTTAAAATGAATAAGAGACTGGATGCCTATGAGAATTAAGATTGGCTATTTATCCACACGTACATCACAGTAATATTTATTCATCCTGAACAATATCTTCAAGCAGTTCAAACATCTACTCACTTTATATGGCAGCTCAAGAATGTTGGCGTCAAGTGTGAGGGGATAGGACGCGCGGAAATTTCCGTAGGTAGACATCATAGGAACTCTGACGACCCCAGTTGGGCTGTAGAAGTTATCCTCTCTCGTATATTTGACGTCGAAAATGAAATTCCAGGGAGCTTTGAAATGAACAGCGTTCGCGAGTACGATACTCACTCTAGGATCAATGTCAGCTGGAAAAAAAATTTGGTGGTATTGGTCCAAATATACGTAATTGTTACTTGCCCCAAAAAAAAAAAAAAAATTCGTTGAAATAATTTGGAGAAAAGCTCCAAACGGCTTAAAGTGGGTCCAAATGTTTCAAAACGCTGCAAATTCTTTCACTGGGGTTTATTATTCAATTGGCTTGCTTTCATGATTTGAATTTCTACTAAGCTTTGGGGTGTGCGTGTTTCACGGGTGATAGAGCGTAAAGTGGGTCCAAACGTTTAAAAACGCAGGGGAAATAAAGATCACTCTATAGAGATCACTCTAATTTATGTCATCAAGTATGTTATTGTTGAAATATACCTCGCTAAGAACACTTGTTTCTGTACACAATAAAAAGTTCATTCGTTTTTAATTTTCAACAGCAG